>LVLI01000228.1:0-65958 GCA_001687465.1 Halocafeteria seosinensis | reverse complement strand
AATAATAAGGTCCGTAAATGGAGATAGTCTGAGACTAATACCGGTGGAATGGAAACAAACCACATCTACTAAGGAAGTATTTCAGGCAAGCCTCATGACCACAATTATAGATGCACACAGGCAACGGGTCGTGGAATACTCACCGGCCAATGCTCAGCAGCATATATACGGTTGGGAAGTAAAAACAGCAAAGGAATACTGGCAATGGGATTACAACGTTTTAGCGGTGGAACTATTACGAAGAAAATATGCCCTGGAGATAACAAAGTATCTCTCTATACCTCAGACACTCAGGCAACTTAATGACCAATTCCTCGATATTTATACGGATGGTTCCCTGACAGAACGCAATGGTATTATTCATATGGGAGCGGCCGCTGTCGTTCATCGTAATTCCCGAATTTTGGGACAGTACGCGTGCGCAATCCCTCCTGTTGATACTCGACTGATGAAGAAGTCATCTGGTACGACCAAACCGGAAACAATTGGAGCTGCTCTAGGTGCCTGGGTAGCGTACAAGAAATACTACAGAGCTTGCAACCTGTTTATCGACAACGTCCCAACAAGATCCAACCAGAGTTTTCTTTTCTTTGCCAACCCGGATCTGTTTGGGTTTGCCAGGTATATAGCTATGTGCATCCTTGAGGCAGTGCAGGCATCGAATCGAATGCGCACCATACACTGTATCGATGCGTGGTTGATTGACTTATGGACAGGTCTGACACTACCCATTGCTTGTTCGTTCAAAGAAAGAAAGCACAAGCCACCGAGATAAACAACACAAACGGAGAGCGGGAGACCTCGAAGGGGAGGGGGCAAGCAAATACTGCACAACCTTCCCTCTGGCACTGGACGCCCCCACGGATTCAATCATTCCTGCCCTGCTGGTGTGTGTGTGTGTGTGTGTGTGTGTGTGTGTGTGCGGTACAATAGTCGCATTGATTGGGTTCCAGGCCAGTATAGCTGCATATTGCGACTTGGGGGTGGATGTATTGGGAACGACGTACGAGTGACTGAGTCTGAGTGATGGATGGTGGCTGGCTGGTCTGCCATGGCCCAAGTACGTGAGTGAGTGCGCACGTATGCACCCTTACATGCCTCAGCAGAAGGAAAGAGAGATATCACCATCCACACGGACTAGAACATAGAAAGTGGGAAAGCGCGACACACGGATTCATTCCTTCAAATCAAAGCCAAGCATGGAGTCCGAAGCAAACAAGACATCTACACCAGAGACGGAGAGGACACGGGAGAATGAGCAAGGGCAAGGACAGCAAGCCACTGGTGCCTCTACAAACATACGCTTGCCAAGTACCAACAGCCAACCTTGCTCCTCGCGTACCGTAGCAGACGACGACGAAAGACCACAGGATTCAGACGTTCCAAGTCTATATCCTAGTCCTCCGGCTGACAGCGGCTTGGAAGCTCCCAACGTCTTTGAACAGGATGCCGTTATGCACCAGACGAGTTCGTTCACAGATTTTTCAAGCGGGTCCTCGGTTTATCTATTGGGAGATTCATACGACAGCTCTTGCGCTGTGTGTAGTGGAACCAACGGAGAAGAGGATGACGTCGTTAACATTGATGATCAAGATGAGCAAGTACAACGGTCGAGACACCGACATTCAACAGAGAGGAAAGGGGGTGACTTGGACTTGGCAATGTCTTCCGCGACAGCTGCTTTAGTGAAACAAGAAGAAAAAGTTTCAGACGTTTCGCGTCAAGTTCTTCGTTCTTCTTCTGAAAACGGCTCCAGGAGCGGGGATCATGTCCAGTCGAAAATGTTAGACCCCCAAGGTTTTCATCTCCGTGGTGCGCTTCGCGCTCACACGGCCACTCAACCTTCTGAAATGCACCAGGTATACTACCGAACTCGTGGGTTGAATGCGACCGACTTAGCTCGTATTGCCAACTCGAGTTTTTACGACGAAAACAATACGGGATCACGAAGGCACTCTATGTCGTATAGTGTCCCCGAATCGCAAGACTCGTTTCAGCCCTACGAGACTTGTCCATCATCTGGATCTGCCAGTAATCCGGCGCGTACCTTGCAGAGCTCTTGCTATTCGTCACGTGAGGATAGTGAAGCTTCATTAAGAGATGGAGGAAACGTAGAGAACGAAACGGGAAAGAGCGAACAACTGGGAACAGGGGCCGGCAATATGTCCAAAGGCGGCAATGCTCAGTGGTTGAATGATTGTCACTTTGAAATACCGCAAATGATAAGGCAATCTGCGAAAGTGTCGATGTGTGCGCTAATGCAATATCACCTTTCAGTTCTTCCGCACGTTTGGAGAACCTGTGGTTTTCCTGTAACGGCTTCAAACAAAGTGATTTCTGACCGTGACGGGCACATGGCTCGCTACAATGATGCGCCTGTTTTTGCTCTACATGGGAAACGTGCTACCGGACATGAGTATCCAAATCAAGTTCCATTGCGCTTTCCTATTCCTCGACCTGCGTATACTTATAGTGACATACTTGCGTGGGTACAGACGGACCCCTTGTTGCTTCGCCAAGTGTGCCTTACCAAGGAAATTGCGGACCATATAGCTCATGCTTTTCCAAGCCTTGCGAATCGTCTACCTCTGTTCCGTGGGAAGCAGGCTCTTGTAAAAGAGGAACAAGTGAGGAAGGATACCATGGGTGATTGGACGTATAGTAGTGGGGACGTTGCTGAGCACAAGAATAAGTATCGAGAGGTGGTAGCAGACGGGGAGGTCGTTCGACAGGAGTTAGTTGATTTGTATTTCGTGTGCAGTCCTGAAAGGCAGAGCAAAGTCTCTAAGTACCTTCATGAACACATTACTGCTTTCAAATATGAGTCCCCGTTGTTTGATGAAAGGCGAGGTTCCAAGTGGGTTCTAGTCCAGCAAGATGACTCGTATGACATTAGCGAAGTACGGAAACGCTTGCAGCCGATGCTTAAAGATGTTTCTATCTGCTCGTCAGGATTGAATAGCCGCGAAAGCCATCACACGTACGCCGCGTTTTACTCTCGTCGAATAACTTACTCGTTTCCAGCGACATTCCTCTCCAGCAGGAAGAAGATCCAGTCACGTCGTGATGCTGAGGTTGTTCGACTGAAGAAATACCTATTGAGGAAGGTTGTCAATCGCTTGGACAGCAGTTGGGTGTCTTCTTACCTCCTACAGTCAGTCCATCCCTCCGCTGGCAGCAATACTAGTCCGAACGTCATGTTTTGCTCCGTGTTGCCCGCAAGCGAGATGCCGGAAGAGCTGTGGAACACCCTGCACGCTCTAGCCGTTTCCAGCAAACCCTCAGAATTTCACTATCACGAAACTGATTATGACGTTGAGTTTGACAAGGATATGGTGATCCCCGTAGCCTTCGACTGTGACGGATATTACAATGGAAAGTCGAACTCGAGCAAAATGAACGAAGCAGCAACGTGTCACAGTGAAAGTACGAACGTGGTCATTTCACGTTCTGAAGCCGAACGAAACAATCAATCCAGAAGCCGACCCTCTCGCAACTTGCCGCCAGCAGCCATTTCAGTTCTTAAAGAGTGGATGTTCAATCCAGAACATATTACGCATCCATATCCTACTGAAAAGGAAAAGGCATATCTTGAAGCGAAAGCAAATATCACGCGAAAGCAACTGAATAACTGGTTTATCAACGCGCGGAAACGATTATGGCAAAAAGGTGCGGCTCATGTTTGGAGCGACTTTGCTCAGAGTTGTTCGAGTGAAGCAGCCACAAGCACAACTTCCGTCGAAGCCAATAAATTGAAGAAACGGGTACACACCGCTGGAGGGGAAAACATCAGCTCCGATGCTCAGACTTCGAACAATGCGCTTCAGCTGAATAACAAGCATGCGGCATTGATCCATCTCTGCCGTCCGTCTCCGTTTAATCCACCAGGACTAAGCACGTTATCACCATCCCAAACCCCGTCTTCGTATCCACCTCGGCCTGAACAACTTCGAAGCATTCCGCGGGTAGCACCTGCAAAAACGGCACCGTCATTACCTAACCGAAGGACCGCTCCCTATAATGAGGAGGACACTCAAGACTCCACCAGTGGTTACCACACCCCGAGCTCTACTGAGCGTCTCGAAAGAGTATCACGCGCTCGCGAGATGGCACGAGCCATCCTCGCTTCATCGTCTGCATCTTCAAGCTCCTCCCAGTGTTGCTCTTCGGATCCTTCTTTGTCTTTGTCGCGTCGTAGAAACAGAGCGTCGTCAGACAGGTCCACTGAAGATGCAGAAGGAGACTACTCAAACGATCCGAAGCGGTTCAGAAGTGGGTAATTATTACCCGGTAATCAGCTTATCCCTCTCCAAGTTCCTCAATTTCGATACGTCTTGAGACGAAGCCTCCCCTAACTGCGTTCGATACAAAAAAGAAACAAGTACAGAACGCTGTGCTAAATGTGCAAGAATTGTAAATGTCGTGCCGGGCAACGTCACGACTAACAACCCAAGACTTTCCCACTCGGAATATCTGTACATGAAGCCACATGCACAAGCAAGACAACCTGGACAAAGGGCAGATAAAATGCAAGACACCCTAAAAGCGGTACGGTTCAAGTGCCAGTTGGAGTTGAGATGAGTATGCTCCGAATGCGTATCATGTCGGCTAAGTACCGGGCGGCGCAGCAGGTAACGACCTCGCAGTACCTGACCAAAAAGCAGGAATACGATCCCGCCCAAGGTCAGAATTATGTATGTTAGCCTGTCCCGAGACCAGGAAAAATTTCCGCCGGTAGGAGTGGATACAAGCAAGGAAGCAAAAGCAAATACTACAGTCACACTAGGCCACCACAGTTCTCGTCGCCACCGGGAAGCGAAGGCTCTCCAAATGCTTGCGGCCATCCGTGAACCGAGCTCGCAGGGTTGCTTTTGCAACGTCAAGGCAGCATTGTCTCCAAACCCGAAGTCCTTTGGGAATGTCAAGGGAACCGGCAGTCCGTAGTAAAAGTGCCAATAGTAGCCAAGCGCTTCTGTTTGAGGCAGAGCGACATTAATTATTGTCAAGCAACCTATGGCGGAAAGAACCCAAGTAGTCATTTCCGGATGTATCAGTCGAGATAAAGCTTCACCTATGTCGTACACCACAGCAAATAGAAACGTGATGATGGTCAATATCATTGAAGAATGTCCGAAAGTATCCGACAGGAGGTTCGGAGATTTCATGAAGTGAACAGCTTCTTGAAGTCTTGGTGGGTTCCGTCGTTTGCTGCCAGCATCTTCGTGGTACGATAATGAAGGTTGCTTCAGCGATCTCTTTCGTGCAGAATACCACATGAGGCCTATAAAGAATCCAGATTCGACATTTAAAGCAAGGGACGTGAACACTTCCAACACGACGAGAAACCCTTGAGGATTCGAAATAGCTATCACCAAGATTACACCAAACCAGAACGTATACAGACTTATTTTCATAGCGGGAGCCTTTAGTGAAGCGCATCCTTTCCGTAGTAGTGTAACAAGGAACATGAATAAATAGCGAAATAGTCTCATGAGCTGTTCGCAAAAGCGCAGGCAGAGCCTGTTCCCATCAGCGTCTTCTTTTTGAGCTGTGTTCCTCCCTATGTTGGTTTCTTTAGCAAACACATTTTCCCTATCATTAACACCGTTGAATGTTTCCGCAATTTCCGTACCGTTGGTTCTCTCTTCCCTACGTTCTTCATCAAGTCGCTCGAACCTCTGGTCTACATATCCATCAAGGACGTGTTTCATACCTGTTCCCAACGTCAAATAACTCACGCTAACGCTCAGAATAATAAACGATGTAACGAGATTTGATACCCAATGGTATTTCTCGTAGTCTTGATCGATTACATCAATGACAGGCGCGGTTGAGATCTCCCCGTTGCGCTTTGAATTTTCCAGAGAGACTTCGCCTTCCTCTTCTACAGTTTGGGGAACAATCTTTAACACAAAGAACGCCCACATAATGTTCAACACCCAGCACGTTGTGACCCCCGCGGAGACTGCAAACCTGAATTTGCTTATGGACGATTTCCGTAGTGGAACGTTGGAATATACAACCGGCAGGATGTTAACGACACCGCCCAAAGCCACAGTGCCCAGAAGAAAGGGCTCCATAATTTTACTCCATTTATTCCAAGGGGAAATGTTCACTTGAAGGGAAACAAAGCCGACGATACCGATCATAAGTATGAGAAGGGAGCATTTGACAGTTGTGACCACACTGATTACTGGCTTGATGACTCGCTCTCCAACAACAATGAAAAACGTGTACACGATACAGAACAAAAGTATAATAATTTCAAACTGTATTCCAATGAACTCCTGGTACGACTGACTTCCAGCTAGCACGTAGCTAATCAGCACCGAAACAAAATGAAGCATCACAGCTGCATCGAAAACGCGTTGAAGCTGCACTCCCAAATACATTTTCCCCATGGAATGAAGATTAGGTCGAACAGCGGAGTCTCGAAGCTCAAATGCAGCCAACTCTGTCCAGCGCTCCATCGTTTCGGTAGTAACTTCTCCTGTTTCCCTAATTAGATTAGTATAGTGCTGCTCGATTTTCTCCCGCAACACTCTATCGACCTCAGCTTCTTGGTCGCTCTTCCCTCTGGACAGGGTTGCAGCCTCTGACGATGCTTCTTCGGACTGATATATATCGATGTCTTGTCCATGCAAAGGGGTAGTTTCTTCGCTAACCAAGGTCCTCTCCTTAAATTCTAAAAGACTCTCCACATGAGGATCCTGCGTAGCCGACTCTGCAGAGTGCTTTGCACCTCCAACACCCACTTTCCGACTTGCTTTCTTCTTTGAAGATGCTCCCCGCTGCTTTCCGCTATAATGGTCATAGTCCGATACTGTTGCCATTGCTCTTGCCGAAGCGGCGGCAGCTCCTCCTTCTCCTGGGCCTTGTTGTTGTCCAGGGGACGACGCAGACGGTGGTGTATCGGTCTCCGCCTCCGAGACTGTACTGGATGTTTCCTTGGGATCATCACTGTACCGCCGACGGCGTTCTGTTCGTCCGACTTTGATTGTCTCACTGTCCAACGAACGACGTCGTATTCCATTTTTTGGTGTTCGTCCCTGCTCCTCCTCTTCCTCGTGGTCCTCAAATAACCGGAGTAGTCGTGCTTGCATCAGCTCGATATGGGCTCTCTGTAGTAGATCCGTCATCAGCCAGACCACAGCAAGCTGCATCGCTAAACACATGGCAAATGTGGCAATAAAGGGAAAGAAGCCAGCATTGGCCAAGTCCACGGGAAGTCCCAACTGCGCGCATTCCATACACACATACACACACATTAGACACCACCACACCATACATCATAGCATTCACAAAATCAACGTACAATGCCTGTCCCGAGAATAGTGGCCACCGTGATGAAAAAGACCGCAAAATACTGGCAGCATCCTTCTCTCTTCGTCTCCGTCATCGTCGATGCTCCTGGATGGATGGATGGATGGGTCGGCTGCTTCTATACAATACCTGGAACGAGAGCAATGAATGAGCCTAGCTATGCTCACCAATCAATCCTGTGGATGTATGCATTACAATGCCAATTCAATTCACTTGAATTTTGTGTATGCTGCTGCATGCCTGCATGCTTGGAAGTGGAATCCAGGACTGAATGGATGCAACAAGTTCCGCATGCGCATGCGCACGTGAGACTGCTGGCTACGATGTGCTCCGACTACAGCCTCCTAGCCTTGGACAATATTACCATTTCTCTTCACATGGAGCCATTAAGGAATCGTGTGCACGTGTACTGTGTAGAAACTCACAGACGGGCGCATGTACCGCTCCTCGTTAGGTCAACTTTATGTTCGTACTGTACTGCATCACGGTTTGGCTATGTGAATGAGTCCTGCAGGTCACGAGGCATTACAGTACTCAAATGGGTGAAGCATGTTTAAACACAAGAAAGAAGCTTGTTTGCAGACCATTACGTATCTGAATCTTACATTCGGAAGAGCGCCCTTCAACACAGAAGCGAATACACAAGCCTTTTTTAGGGCACACACACAAATGTGACAGATAGCCCACCGGCCGGGAAGTTGACCACATCCTCTTAACGAGGAGCGGTATGCGCCCGTGTTAAGCAGGCATTGCTCCAGAATGCTTCCCGGGGAACGTATATAGGAGCAATGGCGTTCGAGGAAAGTGGAAAGTACTGTATATGAGCCTTGACTGTTACAGTACCAGTATATGGCGTCGTCCTCATCCCAGGTAAATTCGTCAAGACCATCGTCTTTGAAATGTATTCCTCTTTGAAACGAAAGTGCTTCGCTGTAGAGGTTAACATTGGCTCGCATGTAAAAAATTGGGCAACGAGTGTCACGAAGCAAATACCTACATTTGTTTGGCAGTAGTGGAAACCGGATTCTGCAAAAATATTACCACACCAAAGCAGAAGTTTGTCAAGGCGCGCGCAACCAAAAGATCTCGGCCTTTACCATGAGCTCGTGGCTCAATATATAAACACTTTTAAAGCTTAAATAACTATAATTGAAATAAAGAGCCAGAACATGAAGACTGAGTATGGATACTTCATCGTGGGCTATGAAATCGAGTGCGACAGACTTTTCGAAATTGTGCTGCCCAGTCTCCGCACCTGGCTCCACACCTCATATCAGAAGTGCGGTATCTTAAATTACTGCGGCATTTGGGGCTATATACGGGATGCAACACAAGATTTATACACATGTATCAGGAAAAACTAACGAGCTTTGCTTTTGAATAACTCAAATAACGTATTTTTGAGTTAACACTCAGCCTATATACAAGCCGCTCTGAAGTTCAGTCTCGGATTCATCTCTGCCTATTTCGAGCTATTCTTGAGGCCCAAACGTCTTTAGAACATTAATTAGAAAGAGAAATAAAGCTACAAAGCTTCCTGAGTTGAGTTCTGGATTTGCTGCGCATGTCTTCGACGGTATCGTTTAGCTTAGGGCCTTGCTCAGCGAGTACTCATTCCCAACTCCCTCATCTTCTGATCGACACGTTCTGCAATGTCTGCCTTCATGTTCCGGTTAGGAATAGTATTCTTGTGCTGGAGTTCCTCATTGGTCTGAGGACTTCGGCTACTCTGCTTTAGCCAATCTTCTATAGCAGACTTCTCGTAGGTGTATCCATCCGCCGTTACAACAGGTTCCGTCATTAAACCATATGTGATAGGGCATATACAAGACGGCGGAAAATCGGACTCAAAATCACAACCCGCTCGCTGTAACTTTGCTATCTTCCTTTCCAACTCAGGCAAATGCTCCAGGCCCTCATCATTATCGGCTTCCCGAATTTTGGACTCATTATCCGTGATTGTTGCATCCCCAGAGACAGCGATGCCTTCACCTGCTCCATCAAAAATTTCCGGAACGTAAGAGTCATCCGAACTTGAGCGATCCCCGGATTGTTCGACAGTGAATGCATTGTCACCAGTTGTGGTCCCTGTACACTCTTCAAGGAAGTTTTTGATATCATCTTGCGACTCGGACCGCGCGACTTGCAGAGGGGAATGGCCCTCCTGCAAGGAACCAGATGGGCAATCATGAACTGAAGATCTCGAGAAGTGGCTAATAGTACGTACATTGTCCTCTATATTTGTTCGAGCACCTGCTTCCACAAGAAGCAATGCGCATGTCAAGTCTCCCAAAAATGCAGCATAGTGCAAAGGCGTGTAACCCTCCTGCATGGAGATTATTCACAGAAATGGTTACATGACATCCAACATGGGGTTGCTTCGAGTACCTTTACCTTGGTTTGCACATTAGGAGATACTCTGTAAGTGTTTAGTAATAGATCGCCCACAGAGGCATGTCGCCCAATGATGGCGCAATGCAAAGGTGTGATGCCCTCCTGCAGGAACCCATTGCCTTGTGTACCAAAAACAAATTTTGGCAGCTGGAGGTAAAGAGAGAATACTTACATTGTTCGCTAACTCGGGGCTCGCATTGTATTCACTGATAAGAAGCTCTACGATCTCCTTGTGCCCCCGAGAACAGGCTTCATGCAAAGGAGTGTAGCCATCCTGGAAGAGCCGATACCAGTATACACAGTGTTAGAAATTTAAACGGAATGGACAAACCAACTTACATCCGGTGTGTGCACATCTACGTCAATTCCATTCCCTAATATGTAGCGAATTTGGCGCACATTTGCTGTTGCCACTGCTTCGTAAATATCACATTGTTGGTGATGTGGTGGCTGCTGCTGCGTGCTCGTGCTCGTACTCGCGCTCGCGCTCGCGCCGAAGATAGTCGGACTCTGCCCCGCTGGAATGTATGCCACACTGTCGGAGCTAATCCATCCTATACGTCCATCACTTCTGGTGGTGTCTGAAGTTTGTGCCTGCGTGCTTGTTTCCGATGTGCCAATCACGACATAATCCCCGCTCATGTTGAGGTCGTCGAAAGGGAGATTCCTGTCGTTCGAGAGCAACGGAGCTCGCGGAGCCTGCATTTCGGAGTGCGCGTAGACAGCTCAGATCAGCATGTATACTACACGATATGAGAATCAGTCAAATGATGGAGGCACTTACCCTTCGTTCTGAACCCACACACGAGCTACTATTATTATTATTATTGCTACTATTCCCGTCCCGAATACTGCTATCGTCTTTCCCTTTGGACACGCTGTGCGATGCGCCCATCTGGCGGCGTGCAGCCGTACTTGAGGAATTGGACTCGAAAGAAAAAGAAAACCAGCACTACCTGGTACCGGTATAGTGGGTGGGCGGGGGTAGATGTAGGAGTGCGTGCAGATATACACACACACAAACAACACAACAGACTGACCTACTGAACAAAATCAACGTACGGTACGTACGGGTCGTGATGATCCAATACTAAGACAAGACACATGGGCATGGGGTGCTTCATTACCTACCATATGGTATGGTATGCACGTGGTTGAAGCTCTGATTCAGCCTGTGAAGGACTGACCTTCACATTACTCCCCTCCCTGCCTTCAAGGGCGGCCTTGGCCCATGGAGGTCCATAGACGATGCTATACAACACAGTAGGTGGACTGATACACGCGTGTGGCACTGATACACCACGTACAAGGTGCTCTCGAAATCAGAAAGTCTGTTGAGGCTGCAGGATACCATACATGCATACATATACACATACGAGCATAGCTATAAGTGTTGTTGTGCTGTACAACCCTCGGTATCCACATACTGTTGTACAACTGTAGTGCGTGGAGGATGAGTCGTGTGTACCAGGAAGGAGCCAAAGCCTTCCGGCAGGTAGTGACGGGGCAGAGGGGTCTTAAGGACATCATCTACTCCAGTCAAGCCAAAAACAAGGTACGGCAGACGTTTGACGCAAAATGATAAGTAGAATCTCAAACCAGTATTGTGGCATGGCATGGAATGAATGAATGGTGCAGAAGAAACTCTATGCTCTGGTGTGTGAATCGCTCAAGTACCGCCCCATCCTGGAAGACCTCATCTTCGCCTGTGGAATGGACAAGCATGTAAGTGCAGGTCATTCCATTCAACCGGGGGGAAAACCGGGTTCGAGCACGTTGGGTACGTACGTATGCTCGGCTGCAGCTGAATAGGGAGGAGTCTGGTTCACATACCGGGCGCTCCAAAGCACACAAACGGAAGCGAGACTCTGGGAACAACAAGGACGAAGTTACGGTAGATGCCGCGATGCTATGTTTGATGCTCTACGAACATCTATTCGGGAACGGAATCAAGGTGAGACATCTTTTTCTGACCGATAAAGAAAAGCCAGCATTGCAACATTGCATGCCGGACTGTTAACTTGCAGGGTGGAGGAACACTAAAGCGGTTGATTCTGCAGTATGATGGTGCCCTCCAGAAGTCATTAAACGCAATGAAGCAAGAGAAAGGGGTATCGGAGAATGTTGAATTACTACCTGCACCGTTGCAGAGTTTAATCAAACTACCTCGTTATGTCAGGGTCAACTTGCTCAAATGCACAATGCAAGACGCAATAACCGAGCTTCGAAACACTATCCAAGGAATGGCGGAGGAGGACATAAAGATTGATGAACTAGTTCCTGATTTACTGGTTCTACCGGGAAGTACCAACGAGCAAGTAGCCATGCATCCATGGGTGGCCAACGGCTCCCTAATCCTTCAGGACAAATCGTCGTGTCTGCCTGCAACAGCGGCCCGGGAGACAATCGAAGCGTTAACGCCCTCCTCATTCGACATTACAGATGCTTGCGCTGCACCTGGAAACAAGACGTCTCATCTCGCGTCACTATTAACGCAAACGACTAGCTTCAAAGGACATATATGGGCTTGTGAGAAAGACTATAAGCGTTCACAGCTGCTAACCGAACGTCTCCGAACTGCTGAAGCTTCTATGGTCGATGTTGTTCATGCCGATTTTCTCGCGCTCCAGCATGATGACAGTCGATTCACGCGGACAAAACTAATGGTTGTGGACCCTTCATGTAGCGGCAGTGGAATGGTACACCGTTTGGATTTCGTTCTCGACAGCCTTCGAGACGACGATTGCACAACCTCTATGATCTTTAAACGGCGGGACAAGGGCAAGAAAACAAGAAAAGGAGGACATTTGCGGTCGTCACAGTCATTGGTTGATGAAAATGAAGAAACCCACGTGACTGTCTCAAACGAAAGAATAAATCACCTTGCCAGAATTCAGGAAAAGATTCTTTCCCATGCCATGAGATTTCCCTCAGTTCAGCAGGTCCTATATTCAACATGCTCCTTGCATCAAGAGGAGAACGAAGACGTCGTTGCCTCGGTGTTACGCTCTTTTCCAGACTGGGGGATTTCGACAGTCTTGCCTAAATGGCATCGTCGCGGAAGCCGGGCTTCCGCGCTTCCTGAGGATGACACCACGAAAATGGTTCGCGTTGACCCATATACGGATTCTGCGAGCGGATTCTTTCTTGCGCTTCTCCAGCGCAAGCACTAATCTGACTCAAAAGTATGAGGGGTTACTTTCAACTGAGAACGAATACCGTCACTATCGGCTACCTATCGTGCGCTGCCTGCGGATACTTTCACGTCTGCATCTAGACTGATTTGGTAGTTTATTCCATGGCTCACATGATGGTCCGGCGTCGGAATGAACTGAAGGCAGGCTGAAGCACTATCTTATCGCTGCATATGTTGATATGAAATCCGAGGGAAAACCGATGCAGGTCAGTTTGGTAAATTCACAGTTGTACCCCGGGGACCGAACTATTAGCCGGGTACTGTTGGCAGCATTCTGTCGTATCTTTTATTCATAGGCACACATGTCAGCACCTCAAGAAGTTCTGGAATGGTGGCGGTTTCCACGCAGGTCGTCCCCGGTGTGGCTTCTCCTGAGCTCCCCGCGGTCATCTGTCGCCTTTTCGGGGGAACGTCATCCTACAGGTTGTGTGGATAAACGCTTTGCAAGGAAAACGTTCTTTGGAAAGCGCATGCGGACCTAGCCCGTCAAGATAGAAATTCAGCAAATCGTCTCTCAAAATACTAGGGATATCGTAGAGTGTCAGCCAGTCCACACTCGTCCGGCATTTACCGTATACACCATATGCCCGTCTTTTCCGTACAGAGGAACATTCTCTTCCTCTTCGCAGGTTGCGGCTTCCTGAGACTTAGTTCTATCGGCCCTGCGGGGTGAAGCATCCTCTTGATTGGTCACTTGCTATCCCTGGTGGGAGAGAGCATGGGAATTCGCGCGGCTGTTGGCAGAGAAACGCAAGGGTATCAAGATGGCATGATACTATGACGAAGCGTAAGTTGTTTTGGGAAGCCCTGAGGCGACATCCAGCTCCCCCTCCAACTGATGGCAGTGGGTGTGGAAATGGGGACTTCGCAGAACCAGTTGCACAGGAACGATACACACTCGAACATGGGAGAAATGGTTTCAGGACAACGAAGAGAGGATTGTTTCTAAATTGTTGCAGCGCTCTGGACATGGATTCGCGATCTTTGAATTAAAGATGGAACAAGGCATTGTGGGCAACCACAGCCATTTGTACTCCAGCATTGTCCGCAGGGCAATCTGGATCAGCCCTCTGGACTTTCCGGAGGAGTACAAACTGAAAAAACAAAGGGGTGCAATCTTCAATCCAGAGAAATGATAAGGGAGACAACTTTAAGAGAAAGACTCCACTAAAACGACGAGGAGGTGACTTCGTTTGAGAACACCTAACTGGTGTGTGTTCTGCTTATCTCGCTCTTCTGAGGTGAACCTGCGGTATAGTCCCAAGCGTGACACCGCTTTGCACGTTGATTGTTGATCACTTTGAACACTCGTCCTTACCTCTGTGATCCGTTAACGTCCCACAAGCGCTCTGTCTATATGGAAAAACTGATTTGGAGGTTTGCTTGCCACCGAGCCTACATTTCTCTACATGCAAAAGAGCAGATGAGGAATTGACTGGCTAATCCTTCCAGAGCGTGAGAAATTCAGAGGTATCAAGCGGAGACGGAATGAGCTGATAAGAGCTCATCTAGTAGCCGGTGATCCTCAAAACGACAGTCTTCGGTTGTATTCCAGTCTATATTCTTTCTTGGGCTCTATAGATCTTCAAAGTAGTGTTGTATTAGAAGCAAGTGGAGCCTGGGGAGAAACAGTGCTAGGATGACTCGCGAACGACCTGCCTTTTGGAATTCCATTGTTTCCGCTATTGGGTATGAATCCCGTAGAAGGTCGGCAAGGCGTTTCACGAGAAGCTTGGAAGATAATTAGAGCATCGCGCTCGCCGTGGAGGACTACTGTGCTCGATCCGTCGAATACATCAAATACCCAATATTGACTGGAGAGGTATCAGGCGGAACTGCAGTTAAACGGGGACCAATGAATTCAGCAAAATATCAGATAAATTACTCGACTATTTGTCAAAGATGTTAGGGTATGATGTGAACCCATTTCGCGAGGAGGCTTGCGACGGTAATGACAGAAGGCGTGCTTCGGGTGTCGATGAGGGGCTTCCTGAATTGACAATGGATCCTCTGATCCGGATTTCACAATTTTCAAGGCTCCCAATGCCCTCTTAGGTAAGCAAGCTTGTCCTAACCAGGTCAGTATATTGGTATCTGTAGCGTGAAACATGCGTACACCCTTTGCAGCAACAGGTGCGTAAGCATTAGAACAAATGTTGGAAGACAGAGGTAGATATGCCTACACAGTAGGAGATGCTGCTGTGGTTTCGTACTTCCTTCACCATGCACACACAACAATGTTGTTGTCTTGTATCGTTTAGCTCTGTGGTTGCAACACGTGGTCCGGGGCCGAGTTCTAGTAGTGGAAGTTTCAACCTTGATGAATTGGCGTCGCGGTTTGCAACATTACGAACGTCGGTCAGTGACTCAGTGACCGTACTTGACTCCCGCACGACCGGTGACAGGCTGTTCAGCCTCCGAGCCTCTTACGACTAGAGGGAAGGTAGAATTCAATGCATAGAATACGATTCGGCGTTTGTGTTGAGAGAGACTTATAAGTAACAGAGCTCCAAAGTTACGTTTACCTTGCGCGAACACTGTGTGCAGTCCAGTATAGACTCGACGTCATACACGTAAGCGATTTTCAGTCCCTGTTCTGGTGGGGAACTTCGAAAGGGGTTTGAAGGGGGAAAACACGGAGGCCCACACCGCCGTAAACCACTGAATCTGTGAGAAAACGGTCCTTCGGTGGATAAACAGCATAGTCACGAGGTCCCAGAATATTCATCAGCAACTATCCCCTGCCAGAAAAGCAGAGTTTGCTAGTGCCTTTTCAACAGCTCTTTCGAACAGCTTCCATACCATACGCAGACTCGTGTTGACTACCGAGCGAAGAAAACTTCCAGCAAAAGTTGTTGTTGAGATATCAACGGTGCTTACATAATTGAATTTCGTTCTCTCCCCGTCCACAAAGGGAGCCTTGGAGGAAATTTGGCAAAGAACACTGGAAGAACAAACAGGTGGAAAAGTCTTGTACGAGAGTCCCAGAGGCAAAGCGCGGTTGGTAACTTACCAATGGTAAGTAATACCGTCGTCCTGACAACTCCCACGTGGACTCTAATTTGTCTCAATAGGCACACGACGCCTTTGTGTTAACTTCCTAGACAACGATGGGCTTCGTTCTGCCCGCGGTGGGAGTATGAGCTGGTGCGGACTGCGGAGTTGAATGTTGTGACCAGGACGACTCATGAACACTGGCTCCTTTGTTCGCAGATTACGCAAGATGAAAACATTTTCTCAGCATTTGCCCCTAACCATCTTGTTGGCTTTCGTGGCCACTTTCATGCATGCAGTCTTTGTGAATAGCAAGGACCTTCGGGAAAATGAGGAGTGCATTCAGGAGGATCCCGACAACAAGAAGCTTCTCCAGACATGCGACATTAATTGGAGGGAGACAGGCTACGGGAATACGGATCACATTATCTTGGAACCAAATGAAGTGTACGACGGACAAGATTTTACTATTGATCTGGATGGAATGGACGCGTTTGAAGGGTTATTCGCAGTACATGACAGTGTCGAGACGTTCCAAGAGAGTCCTGAAATTAGGAATGTACACACTGTAAACGGAGCAACAAATACCTCAGCCGGGTTCATTATCCGTTTTAAGCAGCGATTCTTCAAGGTAAACCAATGTAGTTCTACCGGTACTGTCGCAGGGAATGATAGTGGGGGTATCGCTGGGGCCGAAAGCGGCGGTATCCTAGGTAGCGCCCTATATGTCACTGGATACGAGGGTGGCCATGTCGTTGTCCAGAATTCCTACTCTACAGGCGCAATTGCTGGTACAACAGCCGGTGGCGTCATTGGCGCTTGGGCTGGTGCTGGCAGCGGGCAAGTCAGAATAACTGACTCGTACTCAGAAGGGAACATTGAAGGTCCGGGAGCCGGAGGTGTCTGTGGAGCGTTTGCAGCAGCAGAAATCTCTGACGAGCGATTTTCTTCCCAGGTCAATATTACCCGCTGCTACGCCTTAGGAACTATTTACGCGGTTTCTGGTGCGGGGATCGTGGGAAGCTCCGCTGCCGGAGGTGGTGAGCTTGTCATTTCTGAGTGCTATACAATTGGGGATGTTGTCAATGCCACAGCCGGCGGTATCGCTGGTGGGGGAGCTGCCAACGGAGGTGCTCTTGAAATACGAAACTCGTACACCACTGGTAATGTTGTCAGAGACACAGAGGTTGCCGCCGCCACTCTAGATATCTTCAATTTCACCGTTAAGCGTGCTGGAGGGATCTGTGGCGCGTTGACAGGTCGAAATAACGGAAGGGTAGTGATATCCAATGTATACATGTTGTCCACGTGCAACACATTTATGATTGGCGGAATTTTCTCCGGGGAGTTTAGCGGCGATGCTGACGTGGTACATGTAGAGTACTCAGTACATAGTACCTCCAGTGGGAAGACTGGGAAAGAGACCATAGTCCAACACGGATCGAACCACAACAGCCTCGCTTTAAGGGGAAATTCGGGCGATCTTTCTGATATATTGGGCAAGGTGTATCAGACACCACAGTTTTCTTGGCCGGACGACGTATGGGTTGTTCCTTCTCCCGGTAGCTTCCCCGAGTTGCGCCATAACCGACAGTCTTTCGCTATCGGTCACGGACCAACCAGAACATTGTGTACGGAGGGAGGTCAGGCGTCTCCGTTGGCAACTTCTAAGTCGAATGCGTCTCCGACTACAAGAGCATCTCCCACGATGACACCTGGTTCACCAGACGAGGAAAGCAACCCTTCTCCTTCTGCTTCATGTTCTCTGGAACCCACAGCAACGGTCACCGAAATGGGGCAGTCTCCAGGATTATCTCCTTCGCCCGTGAGTACGCTGGATCCAAGTCCGGCGAAAGCAAGCAGCATTAGACCGCTCCCTCCAGCGGTCTTCCTTTCACTGATGTTGTCTGTATTCAGTCAGTGGTATAATTTTGCCTGAGGGGGATATCACCCGTCTGTCTGCTGGAAAGCAACTCGACAGGTAGGATAAATATAATACACACGAGGCAGGCTAGACAATGCCGTCGACGGTCTCACTGTTAACGTGTTAAATCGCGCAGACGGTTCAGGCTGCTCATGGAGTACATACATTGTAGTCTCCCAATATCTCCGCTCATTTCCTAAATAGAAGTGCAGACAATGTTTGCGAATCAACTGTAGGAACGGTGATTGCACCTATTTGCTCCACCACCACACGTACCGTTCATCGAATACACTACAAGTTCTGCACTGTACAGCCCAATTTGTGCGTGTTTGTATCTGTGAACACGTGCATGCTACAGGCTACGCTACATGCTTCTTTCAATGTCGCCAATTTGGGGTTATCAAGTGTGGTTGTTTTCTGCACATAGTCTCCTGAAATTGCTCATTACCGCACGGGACTCCCAGAATGACAAATGACGATACTTGTGCCGTCCAATGGTCGTGCTATGTTTGGGGTGGGATGATAGGGCCCCATTCGCCTTCGTGTATGTCTAGACCTTCTGCGACCAGGAGCTGCGTCTATCACCCGCCAGAATTTATAAAATAAATTTACAAAATAAATTTCACCGCCGACGACAAAAATCCTCACCACCATGTTAAAGAAGGTGGTGGGGATTCAGCCAAGGACGAAAATCCTCACCACCATGTTAAAGAAGGTGGTGGGGATTCAAATGGAATCCCCAGCCGGTTAGCCAAAAGCGGGGGATTCAAGCGAGGACGAAAATCCTCACCACCATGTTAGCGAAGGTGGTGGGGATTCAGACGGAATCCCCAGCCTGTTAGCACCAATCGGGGGATTGGGTTGGAATCCCCAGCCTGTTAGCACCAAGCGGCGGAATCCCCAGCCTGTATTTATGAAGTGACCGTGGAAGTGGATAAAAACGGGACGATTACCAATTCCACCGTCTGTCGGGGGTCATCCACCCGAGATGATATCCTTCGGCAATATAAATTCCTCTTTGATACATGGCATATTGCCCAACCACCGGATAAAAAACGCTATGCCGATTTGGATGAACCCCTTATGCAGGCCAACTATGACCTTAATCGCAATAAAATAGAACATCCTAATCCCTTCACCTATCCCAAAGAGAAATTCCAACCCCGATCAGAGGCTTCCCGTACAGGATATTAGTTTCCACGAACGATCCAAGGAGATTTTCGGCGATGCTCAACCCCATTTGTCGGGCGTCCGGCGGAGGATCAGATGGCCGTGAATCACGGGGCGATCTGGTCAAAAGGGTTATGAAGGAGAAAAATTTACCCCTAGGGGAGGCCAGTCGGTACGTTAAAACGCACGGACTTTACAAGAAAGGATCAGGCAAATCCGGTGGCAAATCGGGCGGAGTCCATATCCTTGGGTAATACATTCAAGTCAAAAACCAATGACTTGAAAACTTTGCGAAGTGACTATATAATGAAACTGACCGAAGCCAAGAAGACGCTGAAAGAACTGGTGAATCTGGTGGATAAGCAGAGGAATATGGATTTGGATGACTTTGTACAGAGCATACAGAAACTGGCCAAGCAAACATCAACACAGGTGGCAAGACCACCTGTGCCTGTAATTGGGCGAATAATTATAAAGTACTGTGCCCCAAAAATGAAGTGTATTTGATTTCGTCCAAGGAATACGATCCGACGATCAAGAAGGAATTGGGGTACCACAACGGGATCAACGACAACGCAATCGGCATCGGCTGAAACAACAACTGGCAACAACAACGCCATCGGGGACGGTAGAATCAACGCCATTGGTTCAAGACACCATTACCCGAAGCAGTACAGCGACTAGAAGAACGGCCTCTCGTCAAACACCTATCGCTCGACGTGCCATTAAGCGATCCGCAAAATCAGTCGTAGCCCACACGAACAGACATGGCGCTTCACAGAGATCCGAACCTGCGGTGGTGGGTTGAGTCGCCACCCTGTGAGTCACCTACCCCAGAATCACACCCACTAGGGGTTAGTATCTTTCTCGTATCTATAGTACCACCCCGATCCATGGCTTTGGTCTCGGGGGAAGGCTTTAGCCTTCCCTAAATGGGGGTTGTTATAAGACCGTTTTCTTTGACTTTATACCAGTATTTTTATCTAGGGGAAGAAGGGGACTAACAGCAAGAAATTTTACAGTCTTCCATACGAAGTTTGCTCGTGTTGTTCAGTGAAATGGCTTCGCTTGGGTTGTTGCCGGAGTTATTGGTACATTGTATGCGTCTTCTCCCTGTTGGTTTTCAGTCCGACTAGCTGCAGTTCTTCCTGAACAGATTGAATGCTGCACGTGCTTCCGCCGGCAGTTCCTGAATGACTATGTCATCTAGGTATGCCGTGATGGTTGTACACGCCGGGTATGCCTCCGCTGCCTTCGTGAGTGGGTACTTGAGGCATACGGCGAACCACAGGAGTTCCATCGGACGCCCTATTGTCATATGGGGACGGCAATGAACTGACCTGGGAATGCCGACCCATTCGAGCACTCCCAGGATTCAAGCAAGGGGAACCGATAGAGCCCCTGCGGTTCGCTCTATACCTCAAGGATCCACTCATGAAGGCAGCGGTAGTTGACGAGTACAGTACCAGTACATGGAATGCTGGAATACAGTACCCACAACCTGGGACGCAACAACCCATACTGAAAAATATATGCAGGTGTGTGAACACGATTTCTTGTGTACTGTACTATCTCAACAAGCAGTAAGGGCCGCAAAAGTATGGTATCACTGTACGAAATGTAATGTAAGCGAGAACCATCGTTCCCGTGACGTGACACCCACGACTTCACTTGCTTCGTTCCGCAGGGTAAGCGAACGAAATGATTGTTTCATTGTGGGAACTCTTTGCGAATAAACTGCGCTATGATACACGGTAGATAGGCTATTGATACTACAGATAGGACCATGGCGTAGAAGTACGGTCATATCTCACCGCTCCCTCCAAAGCTTGTCTTGGAGCTTGTAAACGAGGGCCGTGTTGTGCCTTGTCTCCGCTTTGCGGGTGGGGAATTCGACCCTTTATGCACTATATACAGTGTCATTTCTCATTCGACGTCCATTCAGAGGTGTTCAGTGCAATACCATGACAATGCGGCATCGATCCCGCGGCCCTAAAGGGGACAAGAGGCCCTGGATAGAGAGGTATTCGCTCTCGTGGTGTTTCCTGATGGGGACATTATGGCTCTGTATACAAGGCGTAGCAGCTGATAAGCACGAATTCGCGTCGATCAATGCGCTCTTAGCCATCTTCCTCATTGGTATGGCCTTGACCCTGAGCTACGTGATCAAAAAGTACAGGATCTTTTACCTGCCGGAATCGGCGGCCACCATGCTCTTGGGCATGATCGTGGGTGGAATTGCACGGCTCGTTATCAGTGATGAGACAGAATTAAGTGTACTGCGATTTCAACCCGAACTCTTCTTCTTCTTGCTGCTACCGCCGATTATTTTCGAAGCGGGGTACACGCTCAAACGGAAACGATTCTTTCGGAACTTTATGACGATTATCATGTTTGCGGTCCTCGGCACGCTGGTCTCTGCATTCGTTATTGGGGGACTTATTTACGGGTTCGCTAAATCGGGGGTGATTCCCATCGACAGTAAGAATCCGCTACAGAGTCTTCTGTTTGGAGCCCTCATCTCCGCGGTGGATCCCGTCGCTACCCTAAGTATCATGGGACATCCTGAGATCAACTGTGACAAACTACTGTATTCCCTGGTTTTTGGAGAGAGCGTCCTGAATGATGCTGTCTCAATCGTTCTTTTTAATACGTTTGCGAGTCTAACAGGAAGCGGAAGTAAACTGGACACGTTTGATGACTATATATTGATAATACTCAAGTTTTTCGGGATTGCGTTAGGCTCCATTGTGCTGGGAGTAGTTATGGGACTATTGGCATGCTTCATTTTCAAGCACAGTAATTTGATGAAGTATCCATCGAAGGAGATAACAGTGCTTTTCTTGTTCGCATATGCCTCATATGCTGTGGGTGAATCAATTGAGCTTTCAGGAATAATGTCTCTCTTCTTCACGGGTATCGTACTGAGTCATTACAACTGGTATAACATGAGTACCCTGACTCGAGAAACGTCCCGATACATTTTCAAAGCATTTGCTCACACAACAGAGACCGTCGTATATGCATATATGGGAATGGTCGTTTTCACAGGAGAGTACGGTAAATGGAGCGCACAATTCATTTCACTTGGTATTCTGTGCTGCTTGATAGGTCGCGCGCTGAATACTTTTCCTTTAGCAAACCTGGCAAATCTGCGACGGAAGCTCAAGATTCCGGCGAAAATGCAGTTTGTGATCTGGTTTGCTGGTCTACGAGGAGCCATTGCATTTGCGCTTAGCTTGAATATGCCCAAAGTTGATGGGTGGAAGGAGTCCAATGTTTACATTGTCACGACCACCCTATCAATCGTCATATTTACCACTGTAGTAGCTGGTGGTCTAACGGAGCCAATCCTAGGTCGATTCGATATGAAACGTTCTGAGGCGGACGTAGATGGGGGCGGAGAAGCGGAGGATATGGCAATTGAGGACGCAGCTGGCCGCAACAAAAATACTCCACTTGAGAGAGTTGAACGATCCGGGTTTCATGTCTGGTTCAAGAGTTTTGACAAAAAAGTGATGAAACGATACTTTGGTGGAAAACCGACCGCGGTGGAGACTGCTGAGCACCAGTCCCTCACTAATGCTGCTTCTGCCTCCAATGCAAATGGTGCTGGATATGGAACTTCTGACGAAAACGGAACAGGAAACCAACCTGCCCAGCGAGAACCACTGTTAGAACGGCCGGGGCAGACGTCTCGAAGTTCTTCTATGTACGATGGTGATATTGGCTCTGGTAGAGGCGAGTTCTTTGGGTACGGTGTCGGGAGTTTCGACGATGATGAATACAGGTCTCCTTCGGACGTCGAACTGGATAATGAAGACTAAGGGTTCTTGTTGTGTGTTTATTCTATTCTTGGAGCCACCACCTTGAGTCGTGCCGGTTTCGTAAACGTTGCTAAGACTCTCTCACGAACGCTTTATATGCTTACTGACATCCAAGTTGTTTTCGTGCTTTGAAACTTTGTCGGATGCAATCCAAACTGTCTCAATGCAATTTGTCAGTCTCACCACGTGCAGAGCACTTTGGATGGCTTCCCAGCCCAGGTTGGTTGAGTTCCGAACTCTTTCGAGTTTTGCTCCATAGACGACAATCTTTTCTGCCACTTTATTAGACGACATATTGTGTTGATTGTATGCACCGTAGTATACCACCATTGTCCTGTTGATAATTAACTTTTCTGGCAATCATTTTCCCTGAGTTGTGGTGTATAGTTTCACGATCGACTGAGGAAATGATGCGCATAGCTAGTTTCCAGCGCCTGGGTGTCAGGGCATTGAGGCCATTTAATGCCCCATTCACTGCCTATCCAAGCTCTATTAGGCCTCTAGTGGGGACCCATGGCTCCGTATGTTCATACTGCTCATCGACAGCGTCAATGAACCGGAATGAGAGTGCTTCTGAAGAGACGGAAATGCGTCCTTCGGAGCTGCCTTCCAACCTTTATTTAGATGATGCAAGCATACTATCCTCCCAGTACGAGCAGGATGCCTCACATAAGGTAGAAGGGTCATATATCTACCAACAAGATGGAGTTCCGGTCCCCATGGAGGTCATGGTGGACCTCTCCAAAGGGGGAAAATCGGACCTGCAGCTCCCGATTTACCATTTTTCGAGTGGTTCCCCCTCTGGAGAGCATATACAGGTCAATCAGACCATAGCAGAGACTCCCTTGCGGAGGGACATCATCCACAGGGTGGTCCTGTGGCAACAAGCCAACCGGAGGAAGGGATACTTTGAAGCGAAACAACGGGGAGAGGTGGCCGGATCGGGCATAAAACTGAGACCGCAGAAAGGATTAGGCATGGCTCGTGTGGGTGAAGCAAGGTATGATCTTTCTAACTTATATTCGCTTGTGTGCGATTATGATCGCCGTACCCATGCACCTGCAGAGTCCCGGGACGAATTGGAGGCCCCAAGGCGCATCCCCCGCGTGTTAGAGATTGGACATTTAGTGTGCCTAAGAAAGTGAGGAGATATGCACTCCGAAGCACACTCAATTATAAATTATGGAATAATCAGTTAATGGTAGTGGATGCTCTTCAAAGTGACTCCCACAAGACGAAAGATATAAAACCGGTCTTGGAGCAGTTAAACATTTCAGAACAAATGAAGCGAAATCGAACACTCTTTGTGGATTCCCAAGTCGACGATGATGCTCCATTTACCAATGCAATAAGGAATTTGAAGCATCTAGACCTCATAACAGATCAGGTGAGTTAACGGATATTCTTCTCAATACGCCACGAATTCGCTTATCACTGTTTGCCCCGTATGCAGAAGCTGAACGTCTTGGATATGTTGAAGGTAGAAAATGTGGTTATGACCAAGCAAGCATTCGATAACTTCCAACATCGAATCACACGTTACTGCTAATACACGTTTCCGAACCCACTGCACCTTAACTGGTGTGTTTGTCTGTGTTGATGTCGTGCCATTCGAGTGTCACAGGGAATAGACAGGCTGTTAATTCCTTCTTGGTCAGGTCGATACCACACGCTTAGGACGCTGATCTGGTACCTCCATAAACTTTCCAACGCAAGTAGACTGACCTTCATAAGGTTGATATCGACCTTTCGAGCAGCGATTGCACATTAATCTGGCCTCTTTATCCTGAAAATAACCGGGAACGCAGGAATCACAATGATCTTGGCCCGGTTTATCCTGCAATCTTCCAGCTCCGCAAGGCTTGCAAGAGTCGGCATGGGTCATGTCCTGAAAGTAACCTCGCTGACATTGCTGGCACTCCGCTTGCCCCAGTTCGTTTTGGAATCTCCCTTTGGGACAGCGGGAGCATCCGGAAAGTCCATCGTCCGCAGCAAAAGTACCATGAGGGCAGTAACTACATGACACTTGGCCATGCTCGGGATGCATTCCAGCCGGACAACGTACAGGATAGATATTCTTCACTGTCCCATCTTCCATCACTCTCGAAATGCGCCAAACCACAAGCTTTGCAACTTCCGAAGCACTGCATCTACAGTAAGCTCCTACCGAAACCGCATAAGAGGCAGTGGACTCCGAAAATGCTTGCACGTCGAAACAGTGTTCCTCTTTAACAGGGGGATTTGATTCCACACCAGCTTGCTCGAACCATCGCAATGCCGTCTGGTTTGTTTGAATCCAACGAGCTTGCAATGAACTAAGGTTATTGCCAATGCCAAAGTAAGAAAAGTAACCGTCGAATCTATTCCCACCTTGAACAGATAAGTGAGACCAGCGGACGCACAGTTGCGATGCTCCATAGAGACTGACGTTGTGAAATCCTACGGCTTGCTCTCCCTCAGCTGTTTCATTGGCATTCACATTGTTAGCCAATACAGATAAACTCATATGAGTCTCCTCTAAAGAAACGTTGCCCCCGTAACGTATGTAATTCTCGAAGACAGGCATACGTTTTTTATTTCGGGCAGTTGGAATTTGTTTTCGGGGCACACACAACGCTTGTCCACTGTTCGGCATTAAGTCAAAAGAACACACCTGACACCCATTCTGCCCGTCCTCCGATACGGTATCAGGCGGGCACTGCACGCACGAGACTCTGGTATCAGTTCTAGATGTCCCAGCAGGACAGTCTATCGGATAGAGATTTTCAATGTAGTTCCATCTAGCATCACTTTAAACAATTCCCAAACCTTTAACTCGAGGAACTGATCTCTTAGAGACGTACTGACCTGTGCGCCAACACCTACGCCGAATAGCTGATGAGACTCGGACGCTTCGCTTACGTTTAAGCAGTTTAGTCGCTGGGGAAAATTATCAGCACCACTCTGGGCACGGTTTAGCAAAAACCAGCGTGCATCTTGGGTGTTCCGCTGTATTGAGTGCAAGTTTGCCGCAACCCCAAAGTATGAAGCCTCATGGTTCCCACCTCCTGCATAGTGGGACCAGTTGACGCACACTTGGTGCGTTCCGAAAAGACTTACGTTGTGGAGGCTCACAGTGGAGCCCTGCTGCGTGTTTCCCCGCACTCCACTACCAGCTTCATTGGGTGGTGTGTTGTCCGCATTAAAGAAGAAACGCCAAAGATTCGCTTCGATCGAAAAGTTTCCTCCATGCACGACTGGAAAAGAAGGGTCTATATCCCACTCGAAATCCAAGTAGTGCTCGAACGTCGGGAATGCCGGCAGTGCTTCACACCGCACCGCACGAAGGAATCCAACGACACCCCAAGAAAACACAATTCCAGCAGCAAGCAGGAGATGTGGGCTATGATACGTCATAGTTAAAAGCTCATCTCAGAAGTTACAGAAACGCATGAGTTATATCGATCCTCTGCAAGCTGACGATATTCCTGAACGTTTCTTATGGTACACTTCACCCACTGACACTCATTCATGATGTTCCCACCATCATGGAAGCTTACGGTACTAGTGGCCCACGCATACAGGAGTGGTCTACAGTAAATCGCACATAAGTTTGCTTTGAGTCAATGGTCCTAATAGCGTAACAGCAAGATGGTGGCAATGCACACGGGATCAACTCGTCTTGGGCGCAGCTGGCTGTCAAAGCCAACTGTGAAATTTTGATCATGAGCTGCTACTGCAGAATCGACGCACTTTCAAGCTAAAAGTAGACTTTAACAGCTAGACTGGCAAAGCAACTAGTACAAATTTTTATACTGTACGATTGATATTGTACGCTAGTATGCAGTCGATACGCTAACGGACGTCACGTAGTCGATATAGGACTCTTATACGCTTACAAACTGAAGCCACTGCCAAGTTGGTTGCCGTTTACTTGCTTACGGTTCTCAGGGTTGCTATCTAAATATGATGCGATGTTCGGGCGAGAGCGAACATTATTGAACCAAGCTGACAGCTTCGGGAACTCACTGAGAATGCCGGGAGCAACGACCATCATGTCATCGATGACGCAGAAGAGTGAAAAGTCAGCAATCGTGGGCTGGAGTGTTGAACAGAAGGCAATAGATAATATATGAGTTACACAGATAAACAAAGTGAAGAAAACAAAAACTTACTTCTGCCCCGACAAGGAATTTGGTTCCATTGCGGCTCAGGATACGCTCGAACTTATCCAGCAATCCAGTTGAGCCCACAATTCCCTTGGAGGAATCCATCAACGCTTCGGACAGTTCCTTGTCATTCTCCTGCGATCCCATCAATAACAAGCACACTATGAACTTTGCAATTATGTATGATTGCAGGCGTTTGAATTACTGTAGAACTTACAAATCCCCCTCGGTAGGCGAGGCCAGAGTACTTGTTGCGCAGATCTTCGGCTCCATCCAAGTACATGTCAACCAAGCTTTGCTCATACTCGGTGGATCCGTAGTATTTCCCTAATTTGCGAGCTACATGACGGAGGATAGCTGTAGAATAGAGCGTGGAACACCGTGAAAACGCATCCTTGCGCCAAGGTTCTGGGGCTCCATACCGTTCATTTGGACGTATTTATGCGCTCCATCTTCCAACACGGGCATCTGGCCGAAGGGGATGGTGCCATCCTCGAGCCCAGTGTCCTTGAGAGCACGCCATTCATCCCGAGGGACGGTATCATTCTTCCATTCTGCCCCGGAATCCGCCAAAGTGATGCGAATGGGCTCCCCACGGCCGCGGATATTGAAATATTTCACGTTCATTTTCGACTTGCTGCTAGTACACTATCCTGGGAATCACGAATAACATTACAAATAATTAAACTACGGTACCACCGGGTTAGGGTCTTTTTTTTTGTGTGTGGGTGTGTGTGATCAGAAGGGGAATTCCAGCAAGCAAGCAAGTGTTCTATTGTTCTTTGCTTCCCGTTCGGACGGCCATGGACACGGATTCCAGCAGGAGTAGTTGGAAATCTGTGTCAATGTACTACGCAACAGTGGGGGTGGTAGGCAACGACAGGATCATCATTTGCTGCACCGTGTGGCGGTCCGTGTCACTCCGAATTTCCCTTTGCCTGTGCTGTGCATGTTGGAACTTCCTCCCTCCAACTTTCATGTGCACCGCACCGGCGTATGGAAAGTTGTCCCATACTAAACTATTCACGCATGTGCATGCAGTGTATGTAACAACGTCACATTCTCCGCGGGGATAAATGGGGATCGATCGATGTGGTGTCCACGAGCAGCGACATGACCATACAGAGTAATTCTCCACTGTGCATTGAATGCGAGGCAATGCTTCTCTCTCTCTCTCTCTCTCTCTCTCTCTTGGGTAAGTGGGTTGTTGATACGCTTAAAGACGCATGCAGGAGGTTCCACTGTACTCAGAATCTCGCATCCCGTGGCGACGTTGGAGAACTAGCGTGCCAGAGGAAGGAAGTAAACATTGCATGAAGCCACCGGCATGGTTTCTATTTCGTCCCGTCGCATAGCACTTGTGTGAGAGGCAACTTGACGATGTGTCTACCGCTTCGGAGTGAAACTGTCCTATGTGAAGCCTTTGACGGATGCGGAGGATCTGGCAACGGCGAAGAATCCCCAACTATAGGTGAAGGGATAGACAGAGGAGTGTTGACCGGCGATAGGCTAGGGCTCATGGACGCAGAAGCCAATGGGGACGGAGTTCCTTTAGATATGGTGGTGGGACAGGCAAAAGGCAGTTGAAAGCACAGGAGTGGCAAAGCAGCACTACCATTCAAAGTCCATATAGAAGCATCCCATACACCCATTCCAGCTAGTTCGTATAGTTTACCTCGGATATCATTAATGTCTCCAGAAGTTCCAGTGGAATTTACAGTGTTTATGATTTGCCCAGCGTTCCCCACCATTGCAGCTTTATCACCACTGTCATTGGCATTGTAGACAGAATACTCAATTTGAATTCCACCGTCTTTGCTTACTTCTGAGATTACACTCCCTACGATTCCAGCAGCATAAGCTGCAGAATTAATGCTACCCGAAGCGTACACATTAGTAATGCGTAAGTTGCCTGTTACTCCTGTCATGCCTCCTGCAATGCCTCCCGAGTGCATACCGCGAATATCACCTGTCGAATAGCAATCTGCAACGTAAACTTCTCCCCTGCCTGCTGTTCGTCCGCCAGCAATTCCACCACTAAAATCTGCAACAATTTGCCCGGTCGTATAGCATTCACGGATACTCACTAGGCCTGATTTCAAGCCCGCACGCCCACCCACAATACCGCCACTATAGCTTCCAACCATGTTTCCTGTTGAATACGAATGAGTGATAGACAACTGGCCTTTTGTATCAGCGGCGCTATCCCCACAGATACCACCAGCCCATTCTCCTTCAATGTTCCCTGTGGAAAAGCACCAAGCTATACGGACTGTGCCTCCGTTGTATCCTACTCCGCGTCCCGTGATGCCACCTGCCCAATTTCCTTCAATTACTCCGGTGGAATAGGACTGCGTAATCTGGATTTCATCACCATCATCACGTCCACACCGGTAACCGCATATTCCCCCACCGTGCGAGTTGATTATGCCAGATGAGCTACACGAATCGACAATGAAATATCCTTGATGACTTCGAACGATGAACCCACCTTGTTCGGCAGTTCTTCCGTTTCGCATATGAACATTCCGAATCACTGGAGCTTTATCGAATGAGGCGACATTCTCGCTGATTGCAAACAAGCCTTCGAAATTGTTAATGTCAGTGAGGTCAATGGTATTGCCTCCTCCTTCGAATATCTCTGTAACATCAAGAGTAATATGGGTGCTATTCTCATATCCATGTAATCTCCATTCTAGTGTGCTGCAGTTCAATCGAAACACACTGTGCTCAGGAATAAAATAGAAGCATGGCTCGTTTCCATCCATGATACTGCCTCTCAGGTCCGCAGCCCATGCTGGCAGTAGAGGTACACTCGCGAGGAGAACAACGACAGCGGTAAACCAAAGTGATCTCTTGGAGGGGATGCGTCCATAGCACGAAGGCCTTTTGGCGTTGATATGGGTATGAGTGTTAGAATTATACCCCAATTCTTTGCCGCAAGTCCCATTGCTGCGTTTCGCAGAGACAATCTGCGCAATCAGGAAGGAAGCTGTAAGGACTCGCCAAACAATTCGCATAAAGGAGATTCCTTCGAACGCTGGATTAAGAGGCATCCTTCCGTCATATGTACAGCATGTCCATGAAGTTGGACAACAGGGAATCGTTTCTGTTGGTGTTTGTCGCTTTCCAGGCGTCCGTAGTTCCCACTGAGTCTTGGAGTACACCTTCAGGAACCCAGTATGCCATAGCTCTGGAGACGATGATGTATAATCCACCTCTTCTTGCATATTCCATCCAGTTTGTCTATAAATCTGGCATCTTTCACCTGCGTTCGTCCACATAACTTTGTATAGCGCCAAAGGTCCTTTTTACTATCTGTACCGCATGCTCATTGAGTATACTCCTTCTCATCGGTACCACTGCATGCTGAAGAACCATTAAAAGGTTCCCACGTAAGATGCATGCTGTGGTCGAGCTGACTTACCACCACGAGGAGAGTCTGGAACTTCTTCTTCTACGTTGCTGCCTCAGGGGTCGTTGTTTTCTTTCCCTGCCGCTCGGGTAGATACTGTACGCGGTACCGTTGCCACGGTAGTCCCACCACGGACTGCCACATACGGAAGGTTCATACAGTGACGGTACTCGAACAAGCACAGCCAAGGAGGGGCAGGTATGGTTAGCTTGGAGCTCGACTGTTCCTGGGCGGCTAAATTCCCTGGAGCGGGAATAGAAGCGGTGAACGTACGTTCAGCCGAAATGATGTGTCAATTAATAAGCACTCTTCAGTCTATTAGTTTTGCGAAAGGAGGGACGAGATGTTGTGGCATTGTCTGCTGTGGCATGGTCTCTACAGGGGAATTGATTTCCTGGGACTGCTCTACGGTACCAGGAAGTATACATACGACAAGCGCTTCTCTCGAGTTTGTCGTATTTTGGTCATGCAGGCATCAGACAGACTGATATCCTATTGCATTTCTTATTCGGAAAGTATATACCTGCAGTACCCCAGAGTGCCCTCTCTTAGTGCCTCGACTTCTGGTTGATACCAGCCAATCAGTATGCATTAGCACGGGGGCACGCGTGGAGAGTTCTGTTCATCCGCGTTGCTAGTGTAAGTGCTCGGCTGTGCTCCTTCAGCAAATTCAGTCTTGTTCTGAGAAGAGATTCTCCAAGGCATTCCCCTGAGCAGTTCCGTCGATACGTTTGTAGGCTTTTGGCTGAGAAAGGTCGAACAAAGCAAACGAGAGTAATACATTTTCGCTGCGATGCTGGAAAGCCCCGATAGCGAGCCACTTAAGCGTTGAAGACCAAACGCAACCGAGTTAATGTTCAGCACAAGTACGTTGCTGAAGGCAGAAGGACCACGTCCGGCTCCAAGATCATAGCCTTGACAGTTTCGCTCCTCTCGCTGCCGATCGGGTGGAAGGTCGCTACAGTCCGCTTCGAACGCTGATGTATCGCAGGTTTGCGTCGCCGATGGAAGGCGTAGTTTGCTAACGGCCCGTCGCATCGGAGAAGAACCGGCAGAATGAACACTCGAAATCGTTTTCTGATCTGAGGACCACGGGATGTCTGTCCCAGCCTTCTGATGGCCACCTCCAGCCTCTTTTTCCTCTTCCTGCTCCGCAATCTCATGGCTAAGTCGTGCCTCTTTAGTCTCTTTTATACGGGCTTCCGTGAATTGGGATAACAGCTTCTGAAAACTGTGCAGGCATTCAGACACAGAGTCAGAGCTTCGTTCCAGAGCCCATAGGACCCTTTTTGCGTATTCGACTTCGGATTTACGCTCCTCCGTAATATTCGGCTCAACAGATGAGATATCTACAAACAGCGACCGCCTCGACTCGAAGTTGTTCGCACTCCTTTTTTGCGCCCCCGTGTTGTCTCCAGCCTCATTCCCATCAAAGGCCTCGCACGCCTTCCCGGTTTCGCGAATTTGTTGCGCAAGCTGGTTGTGCTGAAATGCTTTCTGCATCGTTTCCTCTTTCGTGTAGTCTCCGTTACCCTGCTCAAGATTGCTAATCAGATGTAACACCGCCAAAATGTTTTGAACTGTTTCCGTTATCGACAATTGCAGGCGGTGAATCTGCGGGAGAAAAGGTAAAAGCAAGTGCAGCCCCGACAAAACATCCGCTTCAGTAGGTGGTCCGTCATTGCCTACTTGATCCCGTGACTTGCTATATTCTCTATTCGCCAATTTCTGTACTTGGAAAGAGTGGTTTCTGATCAGGGAAAAGCGAGATTGGTTTACGACGGTAATAGCGCGGACACACTCTTCAATTGACTTCGCAAATGATTCATGTAAATCATGCGTTTCTTCGTTCGGACGGTACCATGAAGTCGGCTCTACGGATGCCTCAGGAATAGTACCCTTCAGAGCCTCCAGTTTGGCCTCCAACTCGTACGCGGGGTCCACCTCTATACGCGTAGCCTCTACGAAACTAACGAAGCAATGCTCTCTAAAGTGACTAATGTATCGACTGACATCTAACATGTTTTTCACGGCGGTCAGATTCTGGACCGTAGACGCTGCAATAGAGGGAGCCTTGAAAGTCGAAGCCTCTCCATGGTGTGCTTGCTGGTCGGACTGCAGACCGGTGTCCGTTTGAACGGCGCCGACATTCGATGTAGAGGGAAACGTAACTCCGTAGGATACATTTTGCTCTGCGGCACCGTAGACTACCACAATATACGAATGGAGACTGTGTGTTAACATGCGGTTCAAGGACTCCATAATTTCCAGAGAATAGCTATGAAGTTGGTCTTGTGCTCGAATAGGCAGGATACACTGTCCAACGACGAAGAGGAGAAGAATACCGACTACGGTATGTACCATTCTTTCCAAGGCAGCCGCTTGCACCAGGGCGGAGAGCTCCGAGGCAGATTTGTTGGTACCAGCGTCGTCGGCACCAAACATTATAATTGGAGCAGTGTATGCGGCAATCTGGAATATCCTTCTGTAAATGGAAAATGTATCCGCCGCACCGTACTTGCACAATGCGTTGAACAGACTAAAAAGTGACCCAACTACCCAGCCACGAGAACCACCTATAACAAGTGATATATACCCGAAAATACTCCCGAGAGCGGTTCCAACTAAAGTAACTAAGCCTGTACCCACATATCACATTACGTTAAATGGTAAAACGTCAATATCAAATAAGGATGTGCGCGGTTTGCAGGTTCCACTCACCTTCGCGAACATTGCTGCCGGCCGACGTACCGGCAATAAACCCTACCGAAACCGGCACCCAGTACTGCAGCATATTTCAAGATCCGTGCTGGTATACAACCGATAATAAACTTGCATTGAATTTCAAAGTACTTACGGCATACTGAAGCCGCTGGCGGAGTGCTGGTACCAGTGTCATCAGGGTAGCGGCTAGAACCGCAACAGTTAGCTGCGCTGCACGCCTGATTTCCACTCTTGCGAGCTTCTCCTGAACAAGCGCTTGGACATGTACCCAACGCTGTCGCAACGCGGCTGAACAAACGCATTTTTCTCCCACGCCTTGTGCCCCGGAAGCACTGTGGTCGTCTTTCTTGACATTTGCGTTGTCTGCTGAAACGGAACTGAGGTGCTGCGAGCCCTTCTTGCTCTGGTACTCCGCCGGTACTGGCATGGGAGCACTCTGACTATTTACCAACGGCTTCTTCTTGCGAAGTAGGCATTGGCGCTTCTTCTCCTGTTCTTGCAGGACATTTTGACGCTCCTCCGTGGAGAGATTAACGTTAAGCGAATCTGTCGCTGCTGCATGACGATCTTCGCCGTAGCCTTCTTCGCTCTCGTTGGTACAATGCTTCAGACCGCACAAATCATCAGAGGACTCTATGATCATCCAGGCCATTCTGAACACACAAAACAAGACTGTATTAATGGGTGCAATAGCAACGCTGAAAGAGGCTGCATCCTCGATTGTGTTGTTTTCTGGATCTTCCGTTTCCGAATGACGCGAAAACGAGGTCTGCGTTCCTGTAGAGGAATCTGACACAGACTCGTTGTCTCCTTTGGATATTTCGTCCTCTTCGTTTTTTTCTTCAGCCTCATCAGGAGTTTCGTCCTCGATAGTTCCCATAGGCGGAGGGTGCAGCTTAAATTGTCGCTGAATCATGGGAACCGGGCGAAAGGCTTCATCAGAGTGGTCTGAATACAGTACCTTTACCCTAGCCCGCCCATAGGATCTGGTGAGGTTCCTCAGCTGCTTGAGTAACAGGCTCCTTAAGTTGTACAATAGTTTTCGCTTGGAAGAAGTACCTGGCTTATGAACAGCTGGTATAAGCACGCCGTTTTCATCCTTAGTGTAGGAAGGAAGTCGGCCGTCGTATGATAGCTCGTTGGCTAAAGCCTCCGGATCTTGAGCAGAACGCAATTCCTTGTCCAATTCTGGAGAAACAGAGAAGGGAATGAAACCTCCAATGCCAAATATAGAGCCCAGATATGTTTCACCACCGCGCCAGCGGATGTCCTCAAGCGAAACCTGCAGACTTTGTTGTAGCAATGCTACAGAGCAATCAATAGTCCGCACAAGTGGGTCGTATAAGGACGAAGTTGCATTTTCTCGTAACGAAGCCACGAAATCTGCAGGAAAGAGCAAACAGGGAATCACGCACCATGCGGAACCAATCAACGCTAACGCGTCATCAACGCACCAGTCTCTTTCTGCGCTTCACCCATCAGCAATACCATCTGACGCAGTCTTGCTAAGGTCTCATGCCAGGACCGCAATGTTTCAAGGATGCTTCGTCGGCCATCTCCGCTTCGGTATCCGTCTCTGTAAGCAGTTATCGACCGCTCTTCAAGCTTCAACCTTTCCTGGTCTAACAGACTTTCGGAGTGGATTAACGTGCTGAAATCATCACTGGTAACTGCATCGTCTTTACCTTGCAGCTGCTGGCTAGACGCATTCGTGCTCTCTTTATCCATAGAGGCGGTACTCCGATCATTATGGCATAGCAGAGTACGTTTCCGGCATTCGCCAAAAGTATTGCGTAACGATTCGCCGAGCCGTGGAAGGACTGTACGAGCAAGCTGATGGAACCGGCGCATTACGCCCGGGCCCTCCCAAGGGGAGCCGGTATTAAGCTCCCAGGATATTCGTTCCATGTTAGTATCCAACATGGATCCGACAAAATCAATACTGGCATGAATCAAGGGGCTCCGTTCTTGCCACGACAGTGCTGACGAAAGAGAACCCATCCCCATAAGAGGCTGCTTGGCTGGCTTCACGGCGATGTTAGTCTGCACCTGCTGGGTCTTCGATGCTTGAGAGAAAATCCCTACTTCGTCCGTTGTATGATGCCGAGCATTTTGTGCTCCGGGTTGTTCTCCACCATCGGGTCTGAGCATTTCTCTGGTGAAAGCCCCACTCGTCATTTTTTGCAAAGCTTCATACATTTGGGAAACAATCTGCAGACGTTCTCGCACCTCCGAAATACTCCAGTGCGGAAACGGTATCATGGCAGCAACGATGGCGCAGACCGCTCCAACTAAGGAAGCCCCAGTTGGGGCCCATGCAACGGCGGGAGAAGTGTTGGCGCCTTCAAAGAGCGTGGCTGTCAAAGTTCCGGCGTGAAAAGCAATCCAAATATTTTGGATCGAGCCATTCACAGGGAGTAACGCTGCTAAGAGGGAGATTATGATGATCGAGCTGGTTATGCAAATAGGATCCGTTCCGCAACTGTGCATTGAGATCCAAGCCGTGAATCCGCTGGCCACCGCCCCAAGGGAGCCGAGGTACGCACGACGAAGAGTCATGCCTAAAGTATGTTCGACGATCCACGAAGCATAGACTCCGACCATCGCTCCGGTCAACGCTTCGTTACTGGAGGAAGAAAACTGGAGATTCCAAAGCGAAGCCAACAGTGCGGAAATGATTCCTCGAATAAACATGAGAACTCGGGAAGATTTCCCTGGAGCAAGAAAGCTGAAGCTGCTCGCGGCATGTCCACGTTCTTCATTTGTTGTAGACGTGGCACTATGTGCCTGCACCAGACTTGTCATGTTTTCAAAGCCGTAGTTCTAGAGACGGCTAAAATTTGTCCGTTTTCCGTTTCAGGGGTCTGGGCACAGGGGGGCCTGAGGGGAGCAAAAAGGTCCGGGCAATACGTTGAAGTTGTGTGGTCGCGTTTTCTGACGGCCCCCAACGGCCTGCTACACAGCGTAAGTTGAACCTCTGCAATTAAAAGCTTCCCCGGGAAAAAACCTGTCCGGCACAAGAGCGATTATACGGCCTCTGTATGCTGCTAATGGGCCCGTGGAACGCCGGTATTTATAGCTGCTGCAACGCTCGACGTCGAAGAGACTGTAGTGAATTCCAGAATCGGTTCGATATGGGAGCCCGAAGTCTTCAAAGATGCAGATACAAATTGTCCTCCAAGCCGTTTGTCTCCGGTGTTGAAGGGGGCAGTTGACTGACACCAACGCTTATTTGATAAATGTTGATGTGCAAGAATTCGCGAACTACCGTGCAATTGCTTTGGTGTAGTGACTCATGTGGAATCCAAGAATCTGCTTCGCCTGGGACAAGCCACGCACTTCCAGGAGCTGTGAGTGGCTGCTACCCTTCAACAAGGAAGGGGCACTGGCGGTGAAAAGCCGGTGTTTGGTCCCGGACTCCCGGTCTGGCCCGGGCCAAAGCAACGAGAGACTCCGGAGCCCGGGCGTGCTGCCAGTTGCTGGTGAAGTGCGGTGCGTGACCATGCGTCATTGCTGACTCACTGCATATTTAATGCCGTGGAAAGGGCAATACCACACTGTAATGGAAGGCTTGGCTTTCAAAAAAGGGGAGATAGCTGACCGGCCAGCAAATAAACTTTAGCATCCATCCACCACTTCTGCACTGCCTTACAATACCCGGGGCAAGCAATTTATTCAACGTGTCATCGTGAAGAGAAGTAATTGACAGAGGGTTCCTCCAAAGCAACGATGTAAGGGTTTCCCAGGACAGCGAGTTCCATTTCGGCAAGCATTGAGTCCCCGTCATTCCCCATGGTACTACCAAGTAAGGAAACTCCCACAGAACTGTTTGACTTCTGCAACAGGTACACAGGACAACACCACTGAGAAATCTTGCCGGAGCAGGAAAAAGAGCACAAAATTCCCTGAATGCGTGACGCCTGATGATCAGTTACGCCCAGGTTTACGCAGTCTATCGCCACCCTTGATTCGGCCGAGGCGCTTCTAGACATGCTCAGGAGCTCAAGAGAGCAGATTCGGTATCGCTCCATGGAGGAAGTGGGTACAGCATTTCCATGGATAACACTTCGCTGTACTGCCGAATATTGATCCTTGGGCGATGTTGCTGGAACGACAAACTCTTCGTGCCTTTGGGCTCGATGACAACTTCGCTGAGGCAACACTGGACAAAACGGAAGATAGTACTGGGCCCGTTGCAAAGTGGAGACTACTGCATCCAAAATCTTCTGTATTATCAGCTCCATTAATTTTGAAGAATCATTTTCATCTTCTGGATGTTTCAAAGGAAGCTCCAACTGTGGAAAACAGGAGTTCAACGCCGAACCAACAGACGAGCTGAGTTCCGGTGAGTCCCATAAGAGGAAAACAGCACAGTACAACATAACCAAACTATTCAGCTCTTCGAATGCAAAGTAATCACCTAAGGCTAGAAGGAAACGGGAGATACGCAGTGAGGTCCAAAGGTGTTCTTGCTTATCAAAGAGGATCTGAACAAGCGTGTCCTGAAGCGTTCTTTGGGATTGGCTTTGCATTACCACCGAGTTAATCTGATACAAGAGGTGTTGACAGTTATCGAATAGCTTTCGAATATCTCCATATAGCACTGTTGTTGAAGATAAATCGATCAGCTCTTCGCTGCAAAGAAATCGAAAGCTATCCCGGAGCGTGTGTCCTAGAGTCTGCTGCCCGCTGTCGTTGCTTATCCATCTCAAGCAACCATGTGTTTGATCTCGCGTCGACAGCAATTTATCTGCAAATTTTTGGCCCGCTTCGACACGCATAACCGGGTTGTTCATACAACAATTTTCCAGACTAAGAAGAGACAACTGCCGCAATTTTAGCATTCTGTCGTCCGAGGCGCATACCAAAAGCGACACCATGGTGCGTAGAAACCAAGGGGGTAAGTGCGTACTAAAAGAAAAATCCAGAAACGACTTTAGAATGTACTCTCTGATCTCCGAGGCTTCATCCAGGATTCCGTCGACTAAACAATGGGTGCAATATTGCGGTGCCCAACAGACTATCTCTCTGGTTGAGCCGTCAAGCTGCTTCGTGCCAAGTTCTCCCGAGGTATCTCGGTCCAACAAATACTTAATGTCAGCGAGATTGTATTTTCTTGCAAACAACGCGCACATTTCTTTGATAGGTACTGCATTCCAGCATTGTGTAAGAAGCAGGGGTGCCAATTTTCTTATATTTATAGAGTGATCGAGCATTGCCAGTTTTAGCGCAACAAGCACTATTTCTGAGTCGGTTTTGGTGAGTTGCCGAGTTGTACATAATTGTATGCTTTGGATCACCACCTCTTTGCGTACAGCCGTTGCCGAGTCAACAGAAAGAGAATCCACCAAATGCTCAAGACCCTGCTCACACATGGCAACGTAAACAGGGTGAAACTATCCGATACTCTACTTAAGACCACTTACCCGGTACACTAACTGCTTGGGGCACAGCCGCATCCACTGACCAATAATTTCGCTAGCCCGTTTCCGCACCCGTGCATTACAATGGGAGAGCCAAGTGGTACATAGTGAGAGAATCTCCTCCCAGAGCATTGTATCGTCTTGAGCCACTTTCTTTCGTGATTGGAGCACTCGGAGAATCAGCCGCCAGATCAAGTCCAAGGTCGCTTTCAGGATCCCGCTATCCTGTCCTCCATATGCCTTGTTACAAACATGTAGAAGACGCTGGGGCACGGTATAAGGACTGGAATCCTCTGAAAGGCTGTATAATACGCCTAAATGGCCCACAAGTCCCTGTACGTCCTCCTGCTTCAGCTCCCATTTCGGTGACAATGGCGCTGTTTTCCCCTTACGAGGGCCGCCCAATGACAGCTTACTCAAGGCCGACAGAGAGAGCAAACACCCTCTATACAAGGTGGAAAGTGTACAATCATCATTCTGGAGGCAATGGCGTCTCACATAGCTCCGAGCCTCCTGCATTCTCCTGCTTGCGGCGGATCCAAGCACTGTCAGCACACCAATCAAACAAGATTGGGAACCATTTGAATGTTTATTTATCATACACACTGAACCTTTCATCACCCAGCATGGCATACACAAGCGGCGGTGAATGGATTCTTAACCTGTCAATCTTTTCGTTCACACCCGACTATTCATTTTATTTTACTGTGTGTTCTCCCTTGGTTTGTTTTGGTTTACATTACATTACATAGATAGATTTTATTTATTATATTGTATGCATGTTTTGTTTAACTGATTGTAGTGATTGAATGAGGCAGTACAAGGATACTTGCGACCGCGAAACCATTGCCTTCCACATTCGCCTCTTTTTAATGCCCTTTGAATGATTTCAAACGGTACAACCACTTTAAGGTGATCCAGTAGCTTCCCCTCCCACCCTTCCTGGCGCCAGTGGAACAAGAGAACAGAATGCATCGCGTTGCGACAGGCTCGGGTCGTCCCCGAGCGGCCATTGTGGGCGCTGGAGCCGCAGGATTAGTCACAGCACGATATCTGAAGGATGTGGGCTTTGACGTCACAGTGTTCGAACGGTCCAATAAACTGGGTGGCCTCTGGAATTATACAGGTGAGAAATGATGAGCCGAAACTCTCTGGGAGTTTCTCTCCTGTTGCAACCGGTGTCACCTCGCCTTCTGGTATTCATTTAACTTGCTTTTTCATTGCTGCAGATGATATCCGGGACGGTTCTGTGATGTATAAATCTCTTCGAACGAATTTACCGAAAGAAATTATGGAACTTCGGGACCACGGGTTCAACCCAAAGTATCCGTCCTTCGTGACGCATCAGCAAGTTGCATCCTACTTGAGGACGTATGCACAACGATTCGAACTGGATGAACTGATACGATTTCAGTGCCAAGTGGATCACATTGTCCCTAAGAAGAAGCACGCATCGTCTGAAAAGGCTTCTTCGGAGTGCATGAGTCCGATCATCCCACCGTTGCTGACGCCCACAGAATCAAAGAATAGAGCTCAAGACCTGCTGCAGCATTCGATGACGGTGGCAGAGATCAAAGATTCCCAACTTGAAGATTATGAAAAAGTCAATAAACAGTGGAATCGCTCTTCCAAAGAGGAGATCTGTGGTTCAGAAATTTCCTGGGAATTGAAGAGCTCTGATAGCAACGGTGAAAAGCGGGAATACTTTGACTACGTTGCTGTCTGCAATGGGCACTACTTTAGACCCACAGTCCCTTCTCTTTCGAACGACGAACTCTTTTCTGGTCGAATGCTCCATTCGGCAGAATACCGAACTCCTGGCCCATATCATGGCAAGACTGTCCTCATTGTGGGGGCTGGTCCCTCCGGGGCAGACATTGGGCATGAAATAGCCGAAGTAGCGGATCGTACGTATATCGCTGTAAAAGAATGTGATGCCGAAAAAGAAGAAAAGAGCTTACAGGATTGTACTACGGGATCACTACTGCCTGTTTCTCCTCCTAAAGCCGTTGATCCCGATTCAAGGATGCTCGTTACTTCCTTTGGCAACCAGCTTCAAGTGGACTCTGTAATATGGTGCACGGGTTATTCTTACGATTTTCCTTTTCTTGATTGCATTCCTGCCAAAGAATATTGGAGTCAATCCACTCCGCGATCAAGCTGGCCATTGTTAATCAACCAGGACAAGAGGATTCATCCGTTATATCTGCAACTTTTTCATGCAATGTTGCCTTCTTTAGCATTTGTTGGCATACCCTGGAGGTGAGCATTCAACAAAGCCACAGTGTACGTTCGTTGCTCTTGTGCTTGCAGTTTGGCCCTTTGTGACTCTTTGCAGGGTAAATCCTTTACCATTCTTCGAATGTCAGGCAGAATATGTTTCGAAAGTATGGTCAGGTGAGAAGAACCTGCCTAAGTTATCGGAGGTAAGTTAAAGCAGTGGGTAGTCACTACCGGTAACAGTTCGATCCTAGTCCCGCTGCCGAATTTGCTTTTTGCAGCGCCTGGACGAAATTTGCCGTTCTTACGACTATTACACGGATGCGTTTGCCATGCCCTTGAGATACACTCATATGCTAGGGCCTCTGCAGTGGCTATACTGCCGAGATATTCTGTCCAAATCGGGTCATACTGTTCCGGAAAGAGTGGAACTTCCAGGCTATCAGGGGGAGAATGAGTCTCTTACCGAGGCTGAATTACCATCAGTTCGCTCAAGAGTGATCGCCACTCGGCCACCTTGGCCAAAGGACGATACAATAACTGAGGAGTATTTCCCGCCGAACCATGAACTTACTCCGGGAGAAAAGGTCACCGTCGACCATGATATGTATGTACACACAGCCGAAGCCCGGAAACAGGATCCAACCGGTTATCGTAGTATCAACTTTGAATTTCGAACGAGCTCCTCCAACGATGCAACTGCGCAAAATGATACAATCAGCAGCAGCATGGGTGCTTCGCAATCAGCATGTGCTCTTGAATTCCACCCTGGTTGGATGAAAACATACCCAGAGAGCTTGGTCAGCAAGGCCGAATCGGTACCGATCAAGGATATCTAGACAGCATGCTGCCTGACGAAAGAGTGACACTGCATGCGATTTTAGACTTCGTACGCTATATCGCTGCGGCGGCAAGGAAGTGCGTGTTCTTTGGTACAGTTGGAGTCAGACTCGTCAGACTCCCCAATATACCGGGAATCCTCTGCGAAGTTACTTGTCCCTCATTGGTGTCTATCTGACTCTGGACTCTACGAATGGCCTTCAGTGCGTGGGTGTATCAGCAGTGGAGACCTCCATATATAAAGCTGAGCTAGCATAATTGTGTCCTCTCTGAGCACTAGAGAGCTGTTTGAGAAGGCCGACGGAAGGGGGGCTTGGAGAAAAGAACACAGCCACGACGATATTGCTACCAAGTAAGTCAGGTGGAGAGATCGATGCTCTCATAACAAGTACGAATAACCGCATTGGAGTAGGTTTTGTGGGGAAAGTGTGTGTATTGTGCCGAACATTCGGAGCAGCCAGCCGCACCCAAGTGCATTGGCTCTCGATTACTGCTGCTGCTCTCGCGCCGAGATGGCGGAGATATATTGACTCTTGGAAGTCAAGGAAGTAAGGAAGGTCAGTCTTTCGTCTGTTGGTTGGGCCCACGCACAACCACCTACTGGTTTGGCGAGAGGGCAGTTTTTTTCGGTATACACTGTATAGAGCCAGTATAGCATGTCCGGGAGTGCGTGTTCTCTAGCTGGCGGTTATTATCAGCTGGACAAAGAGGGCTGGGAAGTCCGGGGAAGATCTTCCGAAGGGATGGGCTTGGATTGCGATCTTCCCGCCGCAGCTCCCGCGCAAGGGCAGGGAGAAGTCGGCCTTCAAGTCCGTTCCGAGATAACGAGCAGGATGTCCTGTCCGGACTCCGAGTAGATGCCGCGCCAGTTGAGCGATTGAAATGCATTGCCATCGAACGACCGACGGAAAAAAGGACTAGCGAAAAGGAAATCGTATCCAATTATATTTTTTGTGTTGCCTGTGCTGTTGACTCTAAACAGCGTGAGTTTGCGAGCCCAAGTTTGCGAGCTGGGCTTTTGAAGAACAAGCAGCTATACGAAAGAAAGCTCGACTGTGCTTCTTTCATTCCACATAGTTTATTCCAGAGGACCATTTGCGAGAGAAGTGAGCCTTGTCGAGGTATGTTTTGGCATGTATACCCACAGCACACGCCAATGTTCTCCCGAGGCTCAACGTTCGAGCTCCCCCCCCCCCTGTAAATAACTGTCATCGGTTCGAAGTCAGGGGATGCTAAAGGGGGCCAAAAAAGGTGGCTCGTGGGCGCGCGTCGATTTTGTCTCAAGCTCCCCGGTGTAGTATATGGACAAGAAGGGCTTGTACGAGAAGTCAACAAGTATTCATCATGTAAGACTGAGTTGTACCATTGGATTTCTCCTCGGTTGGAAGAACGTTTAACGGCTTTCCGAACATAAGACTCCGGCGTGTGTGCGACGGCTGTGCGCGAAGCTCGCTTTTCGCAGAAACATAGATTTGAACGCGAACGTCCTTAAATTGTTGTTTTATTCCGTGTGGGATGCAGATAACCTAAGAAGAAGGAAGAACGAGAAGATGAAAGGGAAAAATCAGGCCGCGATCTTAGTGGCCTCAATGGCTATGCTGCTTGGAGGTGTGAGCGGACAGTCTGCATCACCTACACCGAGCATTTCCCCCTCCACGTCGGTAACACCATCAGAATCCCCCTCAAATAGTGCGACACCGTCGTTTACACCATCGACGTCTGTTACGCCTTCGGAGTCTCCTTCAAACAGTGTTACCCCGTCGGAATCACCTTCTAACAGTGTTACCCCTTCGATTTCACCCTCGGAATCTCCGTCGACTAGCGTGACACCGTCCGAGTCGCCATCGAACTCTGTCACACCTTCGGAGTCCGTCACTCCTTCGGAATCTCCTTCAAACAGTGTAACCCCGTCGATTTCACCCTCGGAATCTCCGTCAACCAGCGTGACACCGTCCGAGTCGCCCTCGAACAGTGTGACCCCGTCAATTTCACCCTCGGAATCACCTTCAAACAGTATGACCCCGTCGATTTCACCCTCGGAATCTCCCTCAACCAGTGCAACCCCATCCGTATCGCCCTCGGAATCACCTTCAAACAGTGCGACTCCATCAATTTCACCCTCGATTTCAGGTACACCTTCTGAATCCCCTTCGAACAGTGTGACCCCATCAATTTCACCCTCGGAATCACCTTCAAACAGTGTGACCCCATCCGTATCACCATCTGAGTCCTCGTCACCCAGTGTGACCTCTTCCATATCGCCGTCGGAGTCACCATCAGAGTCTCCTTCTACCAGTGCGACGCCGTCGATTTCACCTTCGGAGTCCCCTTCAGCAAGTGTGACCCCATCGATATCACCTTCGGAGTCCCCTTCAGGAAGTGTGACGCCATCGATATCACCCTCGGCATCGCCCTCGGAGTCTCCCTCAACAAGTGCGACCCCGTCGATATCACCCTCGGAGTCTCCTTCAACAAGTGCTACTACTTCGATAACGGGAACTGCTTCGATTTCTCCTTCCACGAGCGCATCGCCATCTGTTACACCGTCTGAATCTCCTTCTCCATCGGTAACACCATCAGTAACACCGTCCGGAGCGACTCCGTCAGTTACGCCATCAATCTCCGGCACCCCATCGGAAAGTCCCTCCAATTCAGTCACGCCGTCCGAAAGCCCCTCTACGTCAGCTACGCCCTCGGAAAGTCCATCGACTTCAGTTACTCCTTCCGGGAGTCCTTCTACTTCAGTTACCCCTTCCGGGAGCCCCTCTACTTCAGCGACACCATCAGAGAGCCCATCTGGTTCCATTACACCTTCGAAGAGTATAAGCCCTTCAAGTTCGCCGTCCGGCTCTGAATCACCAAGCACCAGTGCTTCGCCTTCTATGACTGGCTCCCCGTCAGTCACCGCCTCTGGTAGTATTTCACCGAGCACCTCGGCGTCGAGCTCCGTCTCCCCAAGCGTCACACCATCGGAGAGTCCTTCTAACAGTGTAACCCCTTCGGTTAGCGGCAGTCCGAGCACGTCCGCGTCCGAAACTCCTTCGACAAGTGTTACACCTTCAGAGTCTCCGAGTAGTAGCATTACACCGTCCACTACAGGGACTCCGGATGCTACTACAAGCACTCCGTCTCCTTCCATTACACCTTCTGAAACCGCTTCAAACTCTGTCACTCCTTCAGTCACAGCTTCGGAGAGCGCTTCATCGTCCGTCAGCGCCACGGTTACTAACACGCCGTCTGTTTCTGCTTCGGCTACAACGACGGGAACGCCGACAGTAACCATCACGGCGACAGCTTCGATATCCGAAACACCGACCAATTCCCGAACTCCCACATTATCGCGGACGTCTTCCCCTAGTCCTTCACCCTCCGAGACTGCGTCTCCAAGCACAACCCCCTCGGAGACTCCTTCTTCAAGCATTACACCTTCGGAATCTCCGTCGAGTAGCATTACACCTTCCGAGTCTCCGTCGAGCAGTATAACACCGTCCACTACAGGGACTCCAGATGCTACTACAAGCACTCCATCTCCCTCTGCCACTCCGTCCGAAACCGCGTCAAACTCTGTCACTCCTTCCGAAACCCCTTCGAACTCTGTCACTCCTTCTGAGAGTGCTTCGGTCACCGCTACCATGACATCAAGTGTATCTGTCACGGCGACAGCTTCGATATCTGAAACACCGACCAATTCCCGAACTCCCACGTTATCACGAACGTCCTCGTCTAGTCCTTCGCCTTCAGAAACTGCGTCTCCAAGCACAACCCCGTCGGAGACTCCTTCTTCAAGTATTACACCTTCGGAATCTCCGTCGAGTAGCATTACACCGTCCACTACAGGGACTCCAGATGCTACCACAAGTACGCCGTCGCCGTCTGTCACTCCTTCCGAAACCCCTTCAAACTCCGTCACTCCTTCTGTTACTCCATCTGAGAGTCCATCGTCCTCAGTGACTGCCACGGGTACTATCACGCCTTCTGGCTCTGTTTCTTCTACGGCGACGACGTCGGTTTCTGCTACACCTACTAGCTCACAGACGCCTTCGCCCTCGGAGACTCCTTCAACTAGTGTTACGCCGTCGACCACAGGTACCCCGGACCCAACGACTGCCACTCCATCTCCTTCAAGCACGCCGTCCACTACTCCTTCCAACACAGGAACACCCTCAGTTACACCGTCCGAGACTCCATCGCCTTCTGTTACTCCCTCTACCACAGGCACTCCAGATGCAACCACAGCTACACCCTCACCGTCGGTCACCCCATCGGAGACGCCGACATCTACTCCTAGTCATTCGTCCAGCCCCTCTATAACCCCGTCGAACTCAGCGACACCTTCCGTCACGGCATCGGTATCACCCAGTCAACCGACTGGAGGTGGAGGTGCTGCCCAGGATGATGCGCTTGGTGGTGGTGCTATTGCTGGGATTGTAATTGGCGCCCTCGTCTTCGTAGCCATTGTAGCAGCTTTGATACTGTACAAGGCCAAAGGGAAGGGGAAGAAGCCAGTGGCCGGCGAGGAGCAACCAGCGCTCGAAGAAGAGCCTGGCTACCAGTATGAGGATCAAATCTAATTTACCAGGATGCGTTACTGGCGTATAAATACTACATGTTCCGCTGTGTTCTAATACTTCCCACCACTAATTCACCACCTAACTCTCCATTTCCGTTCTATACGTGAGTTACGTCAGTGGCACGGTTCGATTGCAGATTACATGGACCGTCAAGTCGATACGTGCGTTTCCGCTAGGGAGTTTCAAATTTTCATATATTTCCAGAGGTTCCACCCAGCCCAGTACCTCCTTCGAAAAAGTTTTCTGATAAATTCAATATTGTGATCACAAAATGTCAAAACTTCAATTTTGTGATAACGGCACAAACTTTCCGTCATTTGTGTGATAACAAATCCCAAAATCCGCTTTGGGCCATCATATTACTGGGTAGATATTGTAGATATGCGCCAAAGTACAACTGCTTGAATTACATATACGGTTGTTTGAGATTTACACATCATACTGTAGTCTCAGTTGTTGCCAAATAGGCACTATATACCATGATTACTCGGGCAAGAAGTGCTGCATCCGCGCGCGCACCAGCTGCTGCAGCGAATTCAAATGGCGACGCCGAGGATGATGCGGATGCTGTGGAGTTGTTTTGCTCTGAAGAAGAGCGAGCATACATCCACAACATCAGGACAGGTACCGATACTGAAGAAGGAGAAACGCGAGACCGATGGTATGTTCAGCGTGTGGTAAATACCTGGCTACAATATTATTGTCTATGTTGGTTTGAGCTGGTCTCCAGGCTTATCCTGAAGAAGAAAGCCAGGGAGCATGCTAGTGAAGCAAAGGAGACGGACCCTGTATGCCCTCGCCCATTCGCGGAGCTTAATCACAAAGGGATCGGCTTCATTATACAAGAAAAAGACTGCTATCGAAGCAAGGAGGAGCTCCTTATTCGAGCGAAAGAACTGTGCTTACTTTTAGGTATCGTTCCGAAGGTGAAGTATAGCAACCTGACGTTTATAAAGCTCGTGTCCTATGATGAAGAAACAAGTTTTATCGTCAAAGGATCTTTCTCTCCTTCAGCATCAAAAGGGAGGCCATGGAAGGTCACAGAAGTTTACATTTCACAACAACTGCGCGAAGAGGGTGGAGGGGCAAGCTGGTGGWRGAGMAWAGAGCATTCCTTATTCTGCTCGCTGGAATTGTTGCCAAACGACGATCCGCCGTCCAAAGATCCGCTGTTATAGCTTCGGAGATCTGCGGGCATATTGGATCCTTGCGCGCTGGAATGGAGATTTCCGATTCTATGATTACCAGAATTCGACAGCTTTCCAAAGGAAGTGTCGATGGTGACGACGCGGAAACCATTAAAATGGTTCCAATACTCCTAGAAATGTTCAAAGAGGAAGGACATCACACACACACATCGACTACGCCGGAGCGGAGGAAATGCGCCAAGTCGCCATACAAGTTGAAGAGTTCAACTACAAACAGAAATTGCAAAACATGAGGCCAGAAAAACGAGCAGAGATGCCGCCGTTTGATGAAACGCAAGTAGAACTACCCGAGATTCCTCCTGACTCGACATACATACGGTCTGTTTTTGTTTCTCCAAGGACAACTCCTATCGAAGCATTGCCTCGTATATATGTTGGCGATGTGGCCCATACGCAGGATGATAAACCCGGGATATTATTCTCCCTCTGGACGTACAACGCAAACCAGAATGCGATATGCACCGCTTTCCGGTTGCACCTCCTCAACGAATGTGCCGAATCCTGGGAAGACTTCTACTCATTTGTCAAGGCTTGTTATCCTTCGATAGATGACGAGAAGACGATCTTCGTGGCGGACGGCGACAAGGGGGGAGCGAAAGCGTATCGATCCACTTTCGGCGACGCACACTTCCTCTGCTGCGCAAAACATAGAGGAGACAACATCGCCAAGAAAACTAATGCCGAAGCGTATAAGCTATGGACGCGGGTACAAGAGGCCAAAACGAAAGAAAATCTCGAGGAGCAATTCGAACGTCTGGTTCAAGGAGTTCCTAAGAAACATATTGACTACATAACCAAGATTTCATTAACTCACCAATTTGCCGTTTTGGCGGCACACCATACTGGGACGACGACGTTTGGATATAAGACTTCCCTTTTATCGTTGGTTAGGGGGTGCCGATAAGTAGCGGAACTTGCTATATACGGGATCGATAATACGCGGAGCGAAGAATGCAAAGAATTATTACCATCGATGAATGCTGGTACATGTCGTACATTTTACTAGTTCAACGAAGTAGGCAAACTTTACTCGGTGAGCGGTTAAACACTTATAATAATTGAGTTGGTTTGTTAGTGGCTTCTTACACTGACCGAGCAGAGACGATAATCAAGGACCAACGTGTCAAAACCGTTTAACGCAGTCACTGAGTACAAACAACACTAATATCCACTCCGTATGTTTTTAGTCCCAGTCCTCTCCACGAAGCTTTTACGTACTCGACTAGGTCTACCCAGCTGAACAGTGCAATCCATAAAGTGCATGCTTTGGGGTAGCATTATGGAATACTTAAAAGTGTTATTGAAACGCATCCTGTACTTACTATCCATGAAAGCGTCTTCAAAATACTATGATGGGTACTTTGCACATAATACCCAACTCAAATTTCAGCAAGGGGCCAGATGCAGCTAGGCAACGACATCCTCGGTTAATGTGCCCAGACTTCAGAGCCTCGGAGCCACTAAGGATGAGTAACAGGTATCTCGAGACGCTAATCGCGCATGCATTCAAGAATGTTCGCAATCAAACTCGTTGCCCCGTCGCGTTGCCTGCAGCCTGCTTTTCGACCATTTCTGGTCGAGTTTCTAATCCATGAGCATGCTCCAATCTAGTTTGAATATCTGGACGTTGCAGAGATGCAGCCACTGTGTCATATGTCAACTTCGGAGCTGGATCCCTTTCGTCGGACCCCCACTTATACTCACTGTAAAGCTTCTCGAGTAGATCCCTACATGGGATATTGGCACCAATATGAATGCATATCAGAAAGGCACCAGACAGTTTCCGGTGAAGACTATACGTCTCTGGAGGAGGAGGCGTCAACCGATGATGAGCAAATACGTTTCCGTGTTTCGTCACACGAGCTGTGATGCCCCCTTGCTTGAAATCAAATGATCCACTTGTGCGAAACGGTTCACCTACGACCATGCCGGCATCTACATGTGCTTCGGTCATCATCGGACTCTCATGGCCAGTCAGAAAACCAAGATTTAGTGACTGTTGGAGCAGCGTATCCTTGTCGTTATTCGAAGCAGCCCATACAAGCTTCAAGTAGTTGTCGATGAATGGCTTCCTATAACTGCGGCTAGCACCAAAATCTAAGAGTCCTATTTTACCTGTCTTCGGGTCGTAAAAGAAGTTCCCCCAGTTTGGATCTGTTTGCATGAAGCGGAATTCAAAGAGTTCGCGCAAAGTCAACCGTAGCAGCCTTCGGGCAATCCCATTGCGAATATCAACTGGTAGAGATACAGTCTTGTCGATAGGAAAGCCTGCGACCCATGTCGATGTCAGCACTTTCCTGGATGTTAGTTCATCAACAACGTCGGGTACAACAAAGTCTGGGTCATCGTCAAGTAGGGCTCTGAACTTCTTCTGGCACGCGGCTTCATTCAGATAGTCACACTCCAGCTTGAGTTCCTCCCGGGCCACTTCGAGCATGCTGTCAAGGTATAATCCTTTTGGGAAAAAGTCTCCAAACTTGAGTAATCTTTCGAAGTTGTTTAGATCTGAATCAATGCTCTCAGCAACACCAGGGTATTGAACTTTCATAGCGACAGTTCGTCCATCTTTCAATTTTCCCTTGTGGACCTGGCCGATAGATGCAGCTGCGATAGGAGTTTCGTCAAATTCCTCAAACATTTCCCTCCAGTTATCACCCAACTCGGATTTCAACATTCTGTCTAACTGGCGCCTCGGCATCATATCTGCTTGCTGTCTAACTGTCTCTAGAGCATCTGCAATCGGCTTGGGAAGAATGTCCTCATCCTGTAAACTAAGCATTTGTCCAACTTTTAGCGCCGCACCACGCATACGAGACAATCCTGCAGCCAGTCGCTCGGCATTACCCTGTGTCATAAAGAAACTGTCGCCCGCTTCGCCATTCTTCTCAGCTGACACGGAGCGCCGAACCCAGTCAGAGGCAGTTCCAAAGGCAAGACCAGCAGCCATTCGCCCAAATCCGAATAAACGTCCTAGAGAGCTCGAAGGTACACTCCTTTCGCGTAGTTTCTTTCGCGGGGCGTCTTCGTACGCTCCCGAAGTCTCCTCCACTATCCCGTCTGCAGCAGCATGACCACCGGACAAAGACGAATAATTTTCCTCCGTTGCCGCAGACTGAGTTTTACCGTTTCTATTGAGAAAGTCCGCCGATGAGGTAGTCGGCGTAGCTGTTTGCATGCCAGAGGCCAAGTCTATCGTACTGTCTCGTGTGATATGGTGGCCTTGAGTCTGTTGCTGCGGCTGCTGGGTTCCAGTGAGAAGACTGGGTAATTCATCCAGACTCTTGGGTGCATTCGTCGGTACATACTCCTCTACCGAAGAAGCGGAAAACGGTACTGACCCATTACTATTACTATCTTCCTCGTGTGGCTGTTGTTGCTGCTGCCATAGGGTATCCAAGGGACGTATGTGCTGCAGGTTGGACGCCACATACGAGAGCCCCTCCGGGGCTCGAGCTACCAGTTCCGACGAGTGGGCAGAGAGTCTATTGAGCCTCCTTCGAACCAAGGGTGTCTGCATAATAATGATACAAGGAAGATTAAGTAGCCATTCCACCTCCACATGACGTCATGCAGGTGTCTGACGTCAGGAATGACGCATACACAACACCAGAAAATGATGCAAGATGGCATGACATACTTGCTCTCGAACCATTGATTCAGCTACGAGCGTCATACCGTGTATAACGCGCTGTATATCACGCGCTAAGGAGGAGTAGCCCCCTCTTCCTCCTCCTCCTTGTGCCATCCGAGTCTCCGGTCGGTCTGTATGATACCGTATACACACACACACACACACACACACACACACACACAAATCAGGGGATGGGTTGGTTTGATTGATTCATTCCATAGTCATAATTGTAATATGACAACAAACTACCCTAGCTTGAGAAATTGAGTATACTGAGGTAGGATACACAACTCTGGAAGTTAGCTGCAACCCCGAGTCAACCCTCCAGGAAGCAAGGAAGGCCTCACGGCGTGCTGGTGGTGGTGCTCCCTGCACACAAGTACATTTTCCAGAGCCCAAGTCGAGGCCGCATTATTTGATAAAAGGAGTTGCCCAGCTGAAATGAATGTGCATGTATGTCGTATCCACAGCAGCATCAGGTACCCATGCCCTCGGGTGGCTTGAACGAGGTGGTAAGGAATGGAAGAATGTGGATTGCAGCTCCCGTGTTTCTATGTATTCTTCTGGTACAATTCGTTGTACGAGGTGATGCTGGGGCCTTCAGCAAAGGTGATCGGATACCTACCTGGTTGAGCCATGTTGGACCTGCGAATATACCTTTGGAGGCGTACCCATACTACAGCCTCCCTTATTGCAGAGGGCCCCTGGTGGATCGGTCAGCCGTGACGCCTGTTCGACAAGGAAGAATCATAGGTCCCAAACGTCTATTACCCTCAGCCTTCGAAGTTCGGTACCGCGTAAAAACGGGAAGAACGTTACCCGTATGCGAGATCTACTTTAGCAATACTACCGTGGACACTTGGAAAGAAGCAATTGATAGAAATTACCACTATTTTGTGGACCTAGATGGGCGGCTTCTTAAGGGCCCTGTAGGAGTAACACGACTTCAGACGGAAGAAAGTCGGGTTCCTATGGACGGGCATTTCCTTTATACTATGACATCCTTCATGCTATATTGTAACCAGGAAGGGAAAATTACGAGAGTTGTTATGGCTACAAGTAGACCCGTACAGGTTGTCTCCGGAGAGAGCGCTGTTCTCTTTTACCAGGTCCAGTGGTACAACGAGCGGACACCGGCATCTGCACCAGTAGAAAAAGTCGACGTTACCGAAGAAAACCAATTTCTAAAACATCTTCCAGTACTCAACTCTGCTATAGCAGTCCTGCTACTTCTCATCGTTGTTTCCAGGAGCGGTAACTCGAGCTCGCCAGACATGGTCCGCGATGGGGCGGAACACAATCGGAGCACTACTATGTTACCCTTTCGGCCGGGAAGGCGAACTTTAAATTACATCTATGATGGAGTAGTTTGCAGCGGCATTCAAGTTGGATGTGTTGCAATCATCTTTGTGGGGAGTGCATGTTCCATTTCCCCTTTAGGCGGCATGGTGATATACTCAGCAGGCTCCACTGTAGGGGGCGCTTACGTCTTTGCCACTTCGCCCCAACCTGCTCCTTCTGTTTACTGGAAACGAAGCCTTGATATTTGGCTAGCTTCCTCTCTGCTCCCTGTCGTGGTGCTGTTGGTGGCATCTTTCCTTTGCTGCCTCTGTACCATGTACGGAACATTCTCACCCGTTCCTTTTGCCTCAACCATGTTGCTGTTTATTTTGTGGGGTATAGTTTCGCTACTAGGAACGATGGTAGGTGTATACGCTGCCAGGAGGTTTTGCCAGAATGTGAATAATTCTGCCGTCTCGTTTCTTGGACCCGCTCCTACTATTATTCACCAGGCGTCGTCCGGAAGATGGCTGCGGACTGTTGGCCTCGCATGTTTTCCTGTGGGAGTTATTTTACCTGTGTGGTGGTCATTTATGGACCAGGTGTGGAGCAATCATATCGGAGAAGCGAAACCACTTGTAGCTTGCTTAATAGATGCGCTCTACGTTGTTATTTTTTTCGTAGCATCAGCTGGCGCTGGATTTGTATACAGAACTTTTGAACAGTCCATGGTTTTGATGGCAGTAGTTGCAGCAGGCTTGTTCATTCACAGCGGAACTTTCCTTTCGACAGTGAAAACACTGTCAATGTTTGCCGGAGTTTGTCATGTCGTTGTCACGTTTTTGTGGAGTAGCGCTGTGGGCATTTGTGCGGGTGCAACGGCAACAATCGGGGCACACATCTCCCTTTGGAAGGACCGCAGACGCCAAATAAGGCACGAATGAGCAAGTAAGAAGGGTGATCCTTTATACGGCATACACGATTGCCGTTACGTGCCCAGGAGCAAATTGTCGATGAGGTTCGCAAGACGGCGTTCCAGCATAAAATCCCACCGTAAGAGATGCTGGGGTGACACTGCATTTATTAAGGCGAGCCTCCTACAGTACTCTACCGAAGAATTTCTGGATTCTGGACCAATTTCTGGACTCTGGACCACGTTGTTAATGGGAACTAACAAGGGCCTCTTTACAGGCGCAGTGGAAGATCCCTGACAAACAGGACCGGATCCGTTACCCTCAGATTCGACGGCCTATCATACAGCTCCTTCAAAAGGTGAACGCTTTTGAGCCCATCCCTCCGTACGTTTCGTAGACAGGTTGACAGATACCTTCACATTGACTGTGGGTTTCAACTTCACGTTGATATTGGTACCTTGTTCCCCAGTGGGCCGGGGCAATTCTCTTGAGGAACTTGATTGCGTCTCCCCCGAAGCCGCCGCCGCGAACGGGATAATTTCCGTGTGATGGTCCCTCAGGTGTCCGTATATATATTTTTTTTTTTTTGGTCCGCTTCATCTTCTCCGCTTCTGCCGCGATGGTGAGGGGTCTTCCCGCTGTCTTGGCTAGTCTGTCTCCCGTGAGCGCGTTTGGCACTGTCACATCGACGTACAGTGTGCTCGTTGGGCCCTTTGCTAGCAAGTCCATTACTGGCCTCGCCTCTCCTTCGTCTCGCGGGTCTACGAGAACCTCTCTCTTCACTGGCATTTGACTCATGCGGATGCAGTTCTCCAGTTCCACTGCTATCCCGTCATGACGGCGGATCCTTTGCGTGGCGTTCCCTTCTTTGCCGATCGGTCCTTCTCCACAGCATTCACCGGATGGCCCCGTAAACGAGTTAGTTTGGAGGAACCCTAGGCGTAGGCGCAGTGCTACCATGTACTCGGTGTCGGTTGGTGTAAATCCTCTCCTTGGTGCTACGTATAGCCATGCTGCTGCTCCGTCCGCTGGGCATGCTGTCAGTAGCGCTTTGTGCTGTGTGTTCAGCGTCCCTTTCAGAGTCCGTGTAGCTACTCTGCAACATCTTGCCCAAGTGTTTTTGTAGCTTCGGTTTGTTCCAGTAGCCTGCCACTGTGATTGTATTCATTCAATTTGGTGGTGTCTTTATTCTACCCTTGGTACACCACACTCATTCAAAATGGTCACGCTCAATATGGTCACCTAGTTGACGCAATCCTGCAGCACCTCGTTCCCATTTCCCGAAACACATGTATGTATCCTTTTTATGCCAGTGTATGACAATCCCACATAAAAAACATTGGGAAAACGGTGTGTGAAGTCCAGCCCGATACCTCAGGGCTTGATCCAGTGCTTCCTTCATGGTTTTCACTTGGAATGTCTTGCGATCCTCCCGTTTCACTTCGATAACAACAGCAGTTTCATGTTCCGTGTCTGGGTAAATGCGAACGATGAGATCCATACGATTCGGCCCTGTGCACAGAATATGATTGATACTCTTTGAGTCTTCGACTGCCACCGCAATGTCATCGTGGCGAAACCGTTCACATAAGCAATGATATAGTGCATCTTGATACGGAATTTCTCGTAAATGATAAAATCCCTTGTACCGAGCCTTAATGCGTCGCGATGCTTGTTTTATGCAGTCTCTAATGGTTGCAAACAGCCGATCAGGATACTTGGACATTTTATGAACATAGTTATCATACAGAACGGCATCGTCTCGGGACCCCGCCACCAGTTGATGGGTTAGTATGCTGAATTTAGCCTTCATGGATCGGCTATCGTCTGATGACAAGAGGACAACCTGCGTTTGATCGGATTGAGATACTTGAAGAAGTCCTAGATAAAACAGCAAAAGTCGAATGTCGCCTCCCGTAGATGGAGGAGAAAAAAACTCGCTTATCTTTTGCCGGTGATAAAAAAGTGATTTACTGACAACTCCTCCACAAAGTGCTTCCGACACATCTTCGAATCGGATGTGGTTTGCCAATAGATGTCCGTATAAAGAACAAGAGCGCTCAAGCCATTGCAATTGCGGATATTCATGCTTATTTTCAAACACCAGCTGGAGGATATGCACCACATCGAGAGGGCTATACAAAGGGTCCAGTTCTTCATCTTCTTTATCAATGGCCATGCAAAATCGATTGATTCGCTTCCGCATCCAGCATTTCACGTAGCGGACCTTGTTGGTCGTACTCATGTTTGTATTCGCCGGCACAATGTTCACGTCCGGATGTTGCGCCCACTGGACCACTGTATCCAGGTTCAAATAAACTGAACTATGATGCTGGAGCGCCGTGAATAGTTCTTGTTCTGAAATCCCAAATAAGGAATGGTACTTCTTCTGTAGCGTCATATTTTCGGACACATCAAGCTCAGATAAACCTGTATGCCCCAATGGCACTAATGACACAATACAGACATTCCAAATAGAATCTCGGATTCGCTTTTTCAGCGCACGACATAACCGGGTGATACAGGTAATTGACTGCTCGCATTGTTGACGCTTTTGGTCTGTAATATCGTCGCGTTCAGATTCACGGTACATTGCATCATACTCATCAACGAGAACCAACACGTCCGGGGAAATCTGTCCTGGTTGGCACACCTTTTCTTCCTCGAGTTCACGGATGACGGTCTGGTACAAATGTTTCAACACTGCAATGCCGTCTTCGCATACAGCACCGAACGGAGTCGCCGCGTCCACCGTGATACCATACTGATGGAACGCCTTATATACCATATACTGTACATCTTCTGGCGTTTCAACATTGAGGAGATCAAAATGTAACACAGGGCGTAGAGGAGCAAGCAGAAAAGCGTTTCCGTCGTCTAGCCTGGAAATTCCCTGGTAGAGAGCCTTTCGCTCCCGCGCCTCCAGCCTCCAGACGGGCCCCAATGTTAGATCCATAAACGAAAGCCACGTCGTCTTTCCAAACCGCCGCGGAAACGTTGCGGCGCGGACACCTTTTTTCCTGTTATTTTGCGGATCCAAGCAATTCTTATAGCTTCGCGTCTTATCAATAAACATGCCTTGGGGTATCATATCAACCAGGTTGCTTTCGACATTTGATGGAGGGTTGGAGAGGACATACGACTGCCCCCGACATTCCGTGTGGGAATCATGTCTTTCCCGAAGCAATTGTTGTAGGTGTCTCTTCAGTGTGAGTACGGCCTCTCTATCAAACGACACGAAATAGTTGCTCCTCCTTTTCTCTTGGTAGTCGTCATCTTCCCCCTCCTCCTCCCCCCGTTCCACGATCTTCCGTGCTTTACGTGGGCGATTTGATGACGACATATAAACAACCACGATGGGTCGATCTTGCCAACTAAATAATGGCCTCACAAGTAAACATTGGAACGAGCCAGCGTCTCCTTGAACCCCACTTTGTTTCGGTCCAAGTCATGCAAACGTCATACAGTAGATAGACGAATCTGACATATATCCTCAGAGTTTGCAACTCACCAAAAGTAAAAACAGAGCCATCTGAAGATCCACAGATTCCTACTTGAAACACATACAGTGTTACACACATATATATATACCGGTATGTATGTGACAGATAGCCCACCGGCCGAACGAGGAGCGGTATGCGCCCGTGTTCAGCACTTTAAAGATTCGAAAGTTTCCGGCTTACCGCGCTGCTCGCTCGATATCTATTCTCTACGCAAACCGCAGTCAAATGAATGGGTAGGCGATGATGAACAGTCAGAGAAATTAGCAAAGTACTTTGACAGCATTTGTTATCATATACCCCACCATAGACAGCGTTTCAAACCGCAGAAACACAATCTGAAGACGCTAAACTTCTATTTCCGCAATTTTGTTCTACCAGGTAGCTTTGATCGACAAGCTGCGTCCAATTTCGCCGAAAGCACCAAAAACAACAGTGCAAAACGAAACAAAATTCAGAGTGCACCGACCCGGTTGTATATGTGATTCAATCTCGCCTATCCGGACTGATGATACGAAAGGAAAGTGGGTACAGTGTAGTACATCCCAAAAAATACAGCCAAGTGGTACACATACCACGAGGTGAATACGAGTAAGTCTTGGATAGACAACGAAAAAGATCTATGGGAGTACTTGAAATCCCAGGACGAAATCCGCCTCGGCGAGTGCTGTTTGAGAGGAACTTGTGGCAACGTCGCAGCAGCAGTGGTCAAAGTGGACAACATGAGACCGGTTTTTAAGGAATCATTATCAATCAAGCCAGAACACCGTAGGAATATCGTTCCTCATCTCAATCGTTTGGCCAATGAGAAGCAGTCGTGCGCCTATTATGTCCTCTTTTACATCATCGTTGTTTCACTAGTGCCCCCAAGGTGTCCATTCAGCTCAGTGATCCGCTCTACAATTCTGGAGTCACGTAGACTACATGAGCCCCGGAAAGACGACTCAAGCTTGATACTCCGCGCACTTAACACACACCGTATGGGGTTCATACTATGAACGTACGTAGTGTTCGATTTGACCGAGCCATCGGTACCAATATAGTCGACGGCCATCGCGTTTTCCCTTTAGGTAGCATCATCGTCAGCCGCATTCCATTCGTCACAAATCTTACAAATACTACCATGGACGAGTATGCAGACCGAACATTCTATCAGCATTTATGTTCTTGGAATTGGGCACAGTTCTCAATGTATTCTGCCCACTAGCGTCTCTGCTTTGTGTATTCGTGGTGTCCACGAAACTCCCGCTCGGTTGCCCTCCGGATCGGTTCATTGTACAAGCTGTTTCTCGGGAAGAAGGAAATGCACTACCAGTATTTGCATTCATCGGAGCATCAGCGGCATGCCCCTCTCCCGACGACTGTAATGGCGGCAATTCAGGCAACTGGCCATACTCCCCTGATATCATCTCATAGCGTTCTGTCAACCAACTAGAGAGTGTTTGAAGAAACCTTCGGGAGAGCTCAGAAACCTCTTCAGTGTCCGAAGCGAGGCGAATTATGACAGAGTGAAGACCCTGAAATCTCTTGCTCATGTCCCATCGCCCCATTCTATCGACAGCGTAGCTTAATTTTCGAAGACACACTGGACAGACGTCGATCGCTGGATGGTTCTGCCTTTCATGACAGCCTAAAAGCGCCATAATTGATGGCATTGATACCTTGCCCAAACCAGATCGTCTGTCCAGTTCGGTGACCTTGTTGGCAACACAACGAAACACTTTACAGCGCGAGATGTCAAGTTTTTCCAACAAGAGATTTGTGACTACCGAAAACAACTCAACTTGAATGGGGGCATCGAGAACGTTGGCACCAAGATAGTCGTGGCAGGATTCTGCTAGTTTCCTTATGGACACCATCACGGTTCCATTGAGGCTGAAGATGTCAGCCTCTCTTTCCAAATAATCCGGTAAAAGAACAATACTGGCGCGGGTATCGCCCATGCTACGCGATATTGCATCCGTAATATCAGCGGCCCGAACACTGCACAAAGCAAACCTAAATTATGCTTGTGACATAGATTAGGGCGGAACACCACAGACAGGAACGTACGTGTTGGGACTCTTCGCGCTCGCAAATAAGTGAAATCGCCGAGGAGAGAGTGCATCATGAAAAGAGATGCGGCTATCAATTCCAAAGAATGCACGAACCCAAGCCGCCAAGTTGTTTCCGAGCTCCTGAAGTAGGTCGGTCCAGACATCTTCGTTCGCCAGGGACGGGGCCAAGTAGACCGATATGAAGGAAGGAGGCTTTCTTCTGCACGAGGTATCAATTGCATGTCTAGTCAAAGAGCTGAGTGCGGTGAATGTACATCGAGTGGCCCAACGAGTGGGCCCAATTACACCTACCCGAATACTTGTAGAGCTTCATCTACGTTTCGTGCGTAGTCTGTGTAGCTCTCCACGGGTGCTGGATCGTCCTTGACCTCCTCTTGCGGCAAAGGCACAAAAAACCTCTCCAACTCTGTGCTATTGTCCCGCACGAAGAGTGCTCTCTTCCACTGCTTGCTCATGGGAGGAGCTCCTAGAAGCTGCGATAACCTCTGCGACGGATGACAGGTCGCCATCTTGCAGAATTCGTTCCCCAATTTTGAACCAAAACTATATACACCCCACAAGACAATCGAGCCTGTTTCAAGGAAATCAACTAAACGATGAGCCTGATCAGCCTTGGGATGCGCGACAAACATCACATCGTGCATAATAAGCCCTGATTTGAAGTGGCCAGGCAGCCGTTTAACACTTTGTGAAGTTCCCCTGAGCTTCACAAGCCCCATACACAGGGATTGAAGTTCATTGAACATGAGTATAGCAACTCTGGAGGCAGTATTGAAGCGTGTACGTATTTTGAGAGTGGTACGTGTAGAAGAAAGATCTGGTCGTGGTAGAGACCTGTAGAAACTGAGAATAGAAGGAGTTGAAGCTGGCAACGGGGTCACAACGCAACGCACTTTCGCCCAGAAAGCGCGCGCGAGGAGCTTCTATTGCTTCCTTTGTCCTGTATACGAGACGCAATTACATATAGTGGGGTGGTAATTGGTAGCCGCATTGAGTTCATCATTTACACGTGCTTGTCCTGCGTGGAGTGGACACCTAGGGAGCTGGAAGTGAACAAGAGTTACACACGGGCCACAACTTATTGCTACGGAGGAGAAGCCCACCATATAGAACAAATGACGGCTGAACACTCGTGAATATATTTAGTTTCTCGGGTGGAACGAAAATTGCGACCGAGAGCATTTTTCTTCTGGTGCCATGTTCATCCATGTGATCGTAGAGATCCACGGAAGTCGACATACAACGAGAACAACTTACCCCTTCCAGGTAAGCATCGCAGATCTTGTGGCAGAAGTTAAAACCAGTGTTACGTTTACTCAATTGCTCTTACTGATAAACAACATGCAGATAGGTCATGGAAGTCAGACTGTCAAATGGTTAAGTTTGGCAATTTCTCAAAGACATCAGAAGGTACACAAGAACCTGGAGTTCCGTTGAATGGTTAACTGGAATTCATTCAACTACCATGTATTTTCTTGCAGACGCAAGAAGCTGGAGTATTACGCAGCAGGGAAAACATGAGAAGTCCCCAAGGAAGCATACTGCCATCTCATGTCTTTAAGTGTCAAGATAGAGCTAGTACAAAGCGGCCAATGAGCCAACACGAAAAGTTTAAGTTGGAGGTAAAACGGTATATGCCGCTGAAAAGCAGTGATGTCGAAATATCTAAACTTGTTGAGCCGTTGACCATGGATGAAGCAGAAGAACTCTCTCGGGATCCAAAGGTAAGCACTCCTCTGCGATTGAAAGTCTTCAGTGATGGGGGACACTTGTAGGTTACACTACAGGAAGAGCTAAAACCTCGAGACAAGTTGTCCGCGGTACTTAACGGTAAGCGTACTATCGTCTCAAAAAAAAATGTGGATATTCAACACATGAACACTTGTTTGACTCACTTATTACAGAAAAAGACGTTGTACTCGTGCGGCTCTCCGCAGATACTTCCCGAGGACCCGGCAATATAAAACGGTTCAGCAAGTATCATTGTAAAGCTTTCGGATATTCGGTTGGCATGAAAGCTTACATGAAGCAAATGGAGATAGAAGAAAAGAAGAGGCAGGAAGAACAAGAAGCCATAGCAGAACAGAAAGAAGAAAAATACCGTGCATGGATTGCACGCCAGTATCGAATCCTTACTCTTGGACGGGGTGAAGAACAGGAAAGTATTTTCGACCGTGATTGGGACCAAATTAGAATTATTCCCACCCTCGTGGGTGGTCAGTACGAAGAATTGCAAGAAATAAGGGCTGTGCTTCTGGAGCACTATGAACAAATTAGAGACGTGTTTAGATACTATTCGAACCTCATCGCTGACGCCGACACTCATGATGGATCTTATACAATGAACCAGACTGAGTTTACAACGTTTGTTTTCGATCTCAATGCCAAGATTAGGAACTTAACTCCTACTGCGCTCTTTGTTTGGGCAAGTTACGGAGAAAAAATTCCTCCCAGTGCGGCTACCAAGAAGCTTGAGATGAATCGGGTTGTCTTCTTAGAAGCACTCTGTTTGATAGCGGCGAGTACTACTTCCACGGATTATTATGAGTCAGGTATGTTCGCAGTTGTACTATAAAAAGTTAGCAGTTTTATCATGCGTGTATAGAGCAGCTCCTGCGTTCGGTTCCGTGCTGACGTTATCCGTAGCTCAGCTGGAACGCCTGCTGGAAGGACCAATATCAAAACTCGCGGACAAAACACAATCGACAGGCAGTATCAGGGTCCAAATGAACACATCTGCCGTCATGAAAGCTGTCGTTGAAAACATTGGCGTTCTGCGGGATGTTTTCGGGGAGTTTGCAGATATTGACAGGGAGGTAGATGAGATCAAAGACGACCCAGACGACATTCTAGATGAAAAACGGCATTTATACGTTGACCCAGAAGACATGTCAATGACAGAAGAAGCATTTCTAAATATGCTGAAAGCTATACAGATCCTCGGTAAGCCAGATGCCGCAACTGGTACCAAACCCCATACTTCTTGAATATGCGGAATTCCCCTGCAGATGATGACAACCCAAGTAGACCCAGCTCTGTCGCGAGAACGACCAGAGTAAGCCAGGGGGTCGGGACAGATATTCTATCAGTACGAGAAGCACAACTTGCGTTCTGCCTGGCTCAAAGTGAGGATGAAGGAGGGGGCGATGACCATGATCCTCTCGCTACTGGTAAGAAGAAGCATCGCTCAAGAATAATGCTTCGAAACTGTGAACACCAATTGCCTGACATGCAGTAGGAAGTCTTGATGAGTTGAATTTCCGGGAGTACATAGAAGCCCTGGTAAGACGTTCTCGCTCTACTTTTGACAAAAGGAGTATGTTCTAACATGTAGTCCTTCTCTTACAGGCCCATATTGCCCTTGCAAAATGGGAAGAGCCAGAGGTGCCTCTCGGTGAAAAGATGCACCGATTAATAAATCTGTACAAAGATTATTCGCGGCGAACACAGCCTCGTAGAGGCACGGCAACTGAACGACAAATCTGTGTGTTCACGAACGAGAATGCCGAAAGAAATGAACCGCTACTTCAGTTTCCATACAGTGCCCCCGGTCCAGTGCTCAGACGGGGATCGAACATAAGTAGATTGCGATGATGCGTTCTAAATTAGCCAACCGCAACACTTCCAATGATACTCCAGTACAGAATAATACAATTTCCTATATTTATTCTAAATGGCATATCGAAGCATTCTTTCAGAGCTTTTTAGCAACATGAGTACAACATTTCGGCGGGAGTTAATGTGGCAACTCTGGCAGGACAAATTATTCTTCCTGCAGGTGTGCTAACACACTGGAAATTCCACCCGTCGAACTTCTCCAATCTTTTCTACCTCCACCGGCAGGCCGCATATCGTCCTCCCTTAAGTTGGCATCGTTCGAATTCTTACGGCCACTTCTCGAGCGCTTTGTATCTCTTTGGCTTGCCGGTCGGAACCTCACCGTATTTAGATCCTCTTCAATCGAGGTGTGCGTAGATTGGACCTGAGGATTAGTTGCACGATTTCTGCCGAAGTCCTCTACTTTTGTGTTTCGATCCATGAGTCTTTGTCTCGCGGTGCTATCACCGGTTCTCTGTCCGGTCCAAACAGAATTAGAACCGCTGTGTGTGGTCTCGAAAAAGCCTGGAGCCAGCTCCAGGAGCCACCTTGGATCAATCACAACGGCTTCGCGGATCTGAAGCTGCTGAGTTTGCACGGCTTCGTGAAAAACTATCCATTCGGGAGCAGCGCCAAAGCGAGAGAGAACGGAAGCAGGATGAAGATCCACCCGGACTCCATCGTGAACAGTTTCATAATACCCCCGAGGAGATAGTTTCGCCGCATGCATAAAATACCCCGCAGCAATACACTTTCGGACAACACCTTCCTCCTCACCACACGACTGCACACCACCACTGGCAAGTTCGGCGAAGCTAATTGACCGAGGATCTATACCGAAATCTTCTTCAGCACGGTCTTGTCCCCTACTCCTAAATCGCGCATCTTCGACAATACGCTTCAAATATTTTCGTAAGTGACGGCGAATCTCAACAGCGCGTTGGAGAACTGCAAAGTTTAACCCGTTTTCATTGCACCACTCTCTTGACTTTTCATTATCCAGAAACGCGTTGTATATGTTAAACAAAGTCAAATGGTCTCCTTCGGACACTGCGTGTTCTTGAAGGAGATCTTGTAACTTCCTCTGAAACGTACTGGCGCTGAAAACATTTCGCACTGAAACCATGGCAGCAACAGTCAATATCTCTTCGGAACAGCCGAGGATTAAAGATCGCAATAGCATGGCCGCAATATTTGGTGATGCGGGGAAGTCAGCCATATATTCTCCCCACGGCTTGGTCAAGTGACCACTGGATGTCCAAAACAACGTTCATCCTGAACATCGTGATCTCGAGGGGACGATAGTAACGGAATCACTTACTTGTCATTAAGCGCCCCCAAAGCATACAACGTCTCTAGACTGCGGATCAAACCCTCGGGAGGCGGTGCGTCTAGGTATTCAAAATGCGCAATATCTTCTACACCCAAAGCTTTCAATTGCAGCACAGCGGGCGTAATATTCACTCGAGTCATTTCCGGTGGTGTGCTTTTTTGTAACTTCTGCAACTCAACACATAGTAACGCAACGGGGAAAGGGAAGATGTTCGTTATTACACGCACTACGTACATGAAACGATTCTTCCGTATACAATCGAAAACATTTCCCTGCAGAAGTCCTTCCAGCTCTTCCGGCACGCTGCTCTGCGGATGCCTTCGAGATAGGTTGGGCCAGCAGCGTCTCTACACCCTGTTGTGGATCATAGATAGGCATTTTTACAAAACCGGAGTCAATAACGAATGATACACCCTCGAGCGTAACACTTGTTTCCGCAATGTTCGTTGCCACGATTACTTTCCGGATTCTGTTACCTTTCGAATCAACACCGGGACCAGGTTGAACAGCTGCCATCTGGTCCTCGTAAGGAAGGGAAGCGTAAAGAGGATACGCTATCATGCCTGGCCGATCGCTACCTTTCTGATCCCGGTGACGCGCAGGCTGTGGAGCATGTTGCTCTAGCATTTCTACAACCTGCAACCCATCCCCTTAGACATGCTGTAAAAACTGCCTCTTGCAAAATAGGGTGGCGGACTTACGGCATCGATTTCTTCAGCTCCCGGAAGGAATATCAGAATATCTCCATGCCCCTCGAGTTCGTGAATGTTCATCGCTGTCTCAACACATGCATTGACATAGTTCTCCACAGGTTCATTCCTGTATAGAATGTCCACAGGATATTGACGACCTTCTACGCCAATGATGCAGGTAGTTCCTGGTTCGGGTGGGCTATCATCCTCCTTTCGGTTACCAACGGAAACATCATGAGGCTCACTATTAGTATCCCAACGTGTTTTCCCTCGTTTTCTTTTCCTTTCGCGGTCTATGTTAAACGTTGGGTGCAGATCAGTCTTCTTACCCGTAGATGGGCTCCGTTCAAAATATCGGCGAAATTTAGAAGCATCCAGTGTCGCTGAAGAGACAATAATTCTCAAATCTTTCCGCGAATGTTGGATTCGCTTCAGTAATCCAATCAATAAATCCGTATTGAGGCCACGTTCGTGAGCTTCATCAACAATGATTACCGAATATCGGGAGAGCAATGGGTCTACCATCATTTCACGAAGTAGCAGGCCATCCGTCACAAATTTAATGCGGGTATACTCGTGATGGGTACAATCATCGAACTGCACAGCGTACCCCGCCTGCATGCCCAATGGCACACCCATTTCCTTGGCTACTCGGGAGGCTACCGAGGAAGCAGCTACTCGCCGTGGCTGTGTGCAAGCAATCATGTAACCGGAATCCGCCCACCCAGATTCGTACAAGTATTGTGGAATTTCTGCATGTATCAAAACAGGCCGGTGGGATTCAATTACTGGAGTAGTGAATAAATTAACAATTCCCGGGGTATCAGGAACTTACGCGTAGTTTTGCCAGAGCCTGTTTCCCCTACCAAGATGATTGTCAAGTAATGTTCCAGGGCATACAGCAATTGATCCCTGTACTGAAAAATGGGCAACAGTTGCCTCTGTTGGTCCAATGGCATACGCATATGGGGATTATACACCAGGGGAAGCCCACTATCTCCCCCTTCCCGGTCGAGAATCGTGGCCGAAATGCCTTGTTTCGCGATCAAGCGCGTGTCCTGTTTGGCTCTCTGGGATTCCAGGGAATCCCCCTTGCCCTGCCGTCGAGTTCCATGTCCCTTAGTATCATAATATGGGCCTCCATTGCCCGTAGAATGGCGGTGACTACTTCCACCTCCTCCAGGACGAGGCGCTCCTGGCTTCCAGAAGCTTTTCTCAGGTTTAGTGAATGATGAAGACATTATTTTACTTATTATTCACGTGCAGAAATAGCAACAATTCTGCTACATGATGTGAATGAATGCGGTGAATGGGACATTCACAAGCTAATGAGCTCTCTTTCGAAGGGTTGATTGATGAATTCTCCACTTTCATGCACTATTTGCGCAAGTGGATCTTTCATCCTTACCCATCGGTGTTTAATTATTCTCTTAGAGGTGGACGCGAAATGAGCACGTGAATGAAAGGAATTCTTAGCACGTAGACCTTCGAGACCTCAATTCCATCCATTCATTCTTATTAAACTTGTCACAGAGTGTACAGTGTACACGTCCCGTTCTAATTCTTTAGTTTGTTC
>LVLI01000226.1:0-72360 GCA_001687465.1 Halocafeteria seosinensis | reverse complement strand
GTATCTAATAAATACACCCTTGACAGGGGGTTAGCGCATGTATTAGCTCTAGAATTACTACGGTTATCCATGTAGAGGGACTATCAAAGAAACTATAACTGATATAATGAGCCATTCGCAGTTTCACCGTATAAAGGCTTATACTTAGACATGCATGGCTTAATCTTTGAGACAAGCGTATGACTACTGGCAGGATCAACCAGGTTTCTATCGTACATCGCATACCAAGTTTATCTGTGTCCCCAGGGAGATGACTTTTCCCAAGTTGACAGCATAACCTGGTATACGATACACCACACTCACACAGAGAATGTGAGAGGATGTCTCATCGAGAATCGAGTGATTTTCGATACAGCACATACGATAGAAAACCAAGGCAGATTGAGCCTTTCTGAAGAAGTCAAAAGAGTGGCTTTTGACCAACTTCATTTCCTGTAACCTTCTTGCAACATTCCCCGGAGATTGCAAAGACTGTTAACTCACGACGAAAATTTCTTTCGAAACCGAATCGACAGTTTAACAATCATAGGCAATCTTCGAAGCAGGGTTGGCGCAAATGAACCCAACGCTCGTTCAGTTGCAAAACGAGGGGTAACACTCGCCCAGGCCGCTGCTACTTGTGTGTGTCGGTGTATGCAATATCTCACAGGATAAGCAGTACAAACCATACCCACTTAGCCTGCTTCACCCGATTGGGGTGGAGCGCAGGCTCACGTTTCGACTTTCGTCTGACTTGCTCGTAGAAGTGAAGAAGAGAGAACTTTTCATCCTCAGCTCCTCTTTACCCACTGTCGCCTCTGTGTGTGTTCTCTTAACACCCTACACACATTGGCTAGCAGTAGCTCCTACGAGCGTCGGCCACCAGAGAGTACAGCGCTACTCTGCATGGCTACAGGAGTGCCAGCGGTTCCCGTTAATTGCTGATCGAGAACTACCACTCCTACAGTTTTAGCGCTTCTGAAATACTGCGCATCTTGCAGGAAATGACAATAATAAACGATCGCAGCTTACTGATCGCAACTTTGTCACTACTTTGTTCTTGGAACTGCTTCCCCTCTTGTGAAGCGAACACTTCGATTGGTTTCGGACACAAGCTAAGGACTGACGGCGGTGCAAGTTGCAACCCTGTCAGTCCTATCGGGTGACTCCCTGAAGTCACTCCAACGCTAAGCCGAGCCTTCCCGATGCGTTCAGGAGCCGACGTCCACCATGGGCTCAGCGTCGCTAAGGTCGCATTCCATTCTGCCAGTCGAGTCGAGGATTGTCATGGACGTATTGTTTTATCCATTCACAGCAATACAATTGCACCAGATGGAGGGAGCGCACAACATTGATTATCACCCTCCGCATGCTCGGGAAGGGCACTTGGTGCGGTACTGGCGAGTGCTGTAAGCCTGACATCACAGAGGAGGTGTTCGCTAATCCTTTAGATCTGTTTGAGCCACTGAAGCGGGGATACAGTATGCGAGTGATTTGAGTTCAGCCTTACAGTTCTTCAGGGAAGTGGTTCGTCGGACGTCCATTGCCGAGCAGTGGTGCCACTACCTACCTCCTGAGCTTGTGCACCAGCCAGGTGGGTGGACGTGTTGCAAGAGGAAGCGCACGATACACGGGCAACGTCAACGTTGTTGAACTCAACGTGGCTGTGACGATACTTGAACCGCGGTTGAATGCACACGAAAGCACTGTCTTTATAAAACCGAACGCGAAACTCCGGTTGAATCAGTACTCGTGTGGTAGCGTCAGTGGCGGTACCGCGGGTCTCGCACTCCCGAACTCCAAAATCTCAAAAAGAAACACACACTACGGCATATCGAGACATCCGCACGACAAAACCTGTCCCAACTACGTATCACATGCCCCAGATACTGGCTGTTTTCGAGTTGCTTGCTCTATTCTGTTGCGATACACTTACGGACGAATGCTTAAGCCATACATTCTGATACATATCCTCTGACGTGGCCACGTCAACTTGTCAACAACACCCCAAGTACTTAGTACGCGGACATCCCACTATCATTGGGCAACCTGGAGGTATGCAGAAGGACAAGGTTCTGAGCGACTTGCTGTTCTCGGGCCTCGTTATTTAATGTTGTCACACACGGATTTTACTGTTTGTCCTTTTCACCATGCTCCGTGACCACTATGACGTCAGCTTTAACGTAGCATGTACCGTAGTCTACACTTCTTCCGGTAAGAGACACACTTCAGGGCTAATAGTGCTCCAGGTCAGTGGGACACTAACGCCTTACGGAACCCGAGCAGGTTGCACCTTGCAGTATGAAAAATGGCTGCGTATACCCCTCAAAGCCATTGAGGCTCCGTTCATACCAGCAACTTGCGGCCCCCGTGTACAGCAGTTGCGAAAGCGCAGTCAAATCGCCAATCTATGGCCACTAAAATCACCAGGAGGGAAACCAAATCGTCTTCACTAAACCCCATCGGTCATTCTACAGTCCATTAGGTTCACGTTTGGCTCGATCGAGTGGCCACGTCAGCGGTATCCGTGTTCGCAGTTCCATGATCAGTCATTACGATGCTTCAAAGCAAATAAGAGATTGAAAGCCGAAGAAAAATCGCTCCGTAATGGCAAAGTAAAATAAGAGTTACTGTAAATGATGACTGCCTTTCCAATTCCAATACAAAAGACATACGTGGCATCCGGGATATGGTTGACAGATTTCACCAGGCCTCGCTGACGTCAGCACAGTCAAGAACTCGCTTGTTCTGCCTCCTCGGAAAGAGCCGCTCACTGGCCCACCTAGAGCTGGTGCGACACTCACTTTTGTACAATATTACCCGCAAACCTGAGGCACAGCTTGTGTAACGTCGTGTTCACTAATCCTCACGTATACATGTACTTGAGCGACTAAGGAGGTCTTTGAGTAAGTTTCTAATATTAGCAGTTCCTCAGCCATATGGCTCATCCACGTACAATACTGACGAGCTTCCTGTCCTAACCCGGATAGCGACAACTGCCTCCGATAGAATCCGTCTGTCTGGCAATTCACTGCCCAGTCCTGGCCTCGCCCCGCCAGTCACTCGGGTCATCCAGGAGCTGAACCACATAAGGGTATAGGTTAAGACAAAGGCATACTACTGGTCCAGCGCAGCCGATACCGTGCGATACCACTCGATAGGCATTCTGACAGAAATACACGCCGTAGCCACGGTAGAAATTGGTTGTTTTCTTTCTTGCTGTGTTCTGTACCGCTTCTGTTGGGCTGCACTTTACGGAGAAATGCTTGCGAAGTCATACATATATTGTGTCGTGGCCACGTCAAGCTGTCAACGCACGTGAACAGGTACAGCAGATCCAACACCTGAGCATTGATACGGTTTCTCTATGTAGCACCCACCCCCTCTATCTATTATCAACGTAGAGGAATGCAGAAGTAATTGATGTACGTGGCGTTGTCGGAGCTTGTCATTCGCAACTCATTGGTGTTCCAGTCTTGTCCTTTTCACCGCCACCAAAGTGAAGTCAGATTCGGTGTGCCCCGTTGACGAACTTGACTTTCTTGTAATACAAACTCGTCTTCTATATACTAACAAATACAGTAGCATGAGTGTTCACTCCCAAACCGTTAACTATTGTACCTAGTAGTAGGCGACACACCACCACCGTGTTGTTGGACCAGGACCCATGGCCGGTGGACGGCGAAAGTAAGCATTTATAGTCAATCACTGACGTGTGGCCACATGCGAGGACTCCATTAACAGGAACTAGACCACGTTGGCTTCATAGGGCGCGATGAAGTGTTCATTGTGTTCTCCACGGTTGACGTCAGGCAGTGTCGTGTTCAGAAACGGCGAACTCTCCCCACGTTTACCGGTGGATGGGCCAGAAGAAAGGCGTTCACATTTATCCCTCCCTTCGTTCTAACTGTTCATGTCATCAAAACATTTTCGACATCGCATTTGCATCTCCTATCCGAACACCCTAATATACTGGGGTGAGTAAGGGCCTCTGTGAAGGCTCACGGGCTAGAGAATGTAGTTCAGTACCGCAGTGTATCGATGCAATGAAATGTTCAGGAAGAGGCAGTTTCACCACAAATATCAATTTACTTGCGGATAAATGTTTTCTGATTGAATGCGCTATGGATGTATACCTCTCGTTTGTTTTGAGGCCACAGTGAGTGCTGAGGACGTACTATACTAGTAGTATGATGGTGGAGTCGACGGGTGGCTTCGGGGAAGACGCGACACAATCCCTGAAGGAGGTTGCCAGGAAAGCACCGGGCTTTCGCTGGGAAGGAGACACTTTCGGAAGCTGATTATGGCAAAGGAATTCCGCTTTTCCAGAGGCCTACTGTGAACTGGCTTTTTAGTGACGGGGTGTGTATTCTCCTCTGACGCAAACATCGCACAAACATCGGCGCCCCATAGTTCAAGTATGTGCAGCAATGTTTCACAGCATTTCCCTAGAATACGAAAGGGCATGCACTGAGAGATAATGCATAGTAGCTTTTCTTCCCTTTCTTCGTTTTGGCCTTTCTTCCATTGGACCTAGATGCTTACCATAACCTGTCGCTCGCTCTTCTAAAATGCCGCACCGGACATGTCGTGCTTACAGTACGTGCATATTAACCCGCAATAGCATGTGCTAGGAAATTCTCAATCACTCGTTTGCCATTTGTGAAAAGAAGTATGAGTTTATTGCAGTTTCAAAGATAAAGATACTTCACTAGTGCGTGCCACTGACATATTGACCTTGGCAGGCTTCATGATTCTCTTTTCTGTTCTCGTCGAGCTCTTGAATTGCTCAATAATACGGACATGGTTTCCTGATATCCGGATTTGGCTCAAAATACTTGAGAGATCGATAACGAGAAATGGTGAATTTTTTCTTCCGCTTCGCTCTCTCGGAAAATCAAAACCACTGACGCTATTCCCCATTTTCTTGTTCATTGGAAGGATTCGATTGTAGACACGGTCAAATATCAAGCACGCCCTTGTTAAGTTAGAACCTTAGAATAGATATTATCAAAGGTTCTTAAATATAAAATGTAATAATTAATGAAACGTTTTTCTTTAATTTAAGTTCAATATAATATAAAATGCATAGTTTTTAAAATAGAAAAAATCGTGTATGTGTGTGTGTGTGTGTGCGCATTGTATTTTTATCCTACCGGAAGAGTTGTTGTGGGAAACGGGTTACACTCGCCGCGGACCATAGTATCACCATACTTCCATATTCTTCTCACAGAAGGAATACTGCTTTCCAAAAGTATCACATTTTAAAGGAATTGGTCAACGGTCTACAAGGATACCGACTTGACACCAGGTCCGGTAACGCGTACCACCGCTAACACGCTATGGCCTCATGCATGACACGTCGACAGTCCAGAGGGTCGATCTTCTTCACTCTCAATATACTCTTCATTTCTTATCAATATATCCGTTCCTCCAATCGTGCCAGGGTGAGTCGCATACCGGTATCTCGCCTCTACCTATGAGCCTCATACACATGTACGCAAGCTGCTCGTTTGATGTTTCGTCGACGCTTCATGGGTCTATAAAACCCTCCTAGTTTACCAGGGATAGACGATGGATGACGGCCCTCATCAGAGAACTTCGTCCGAAGACCACAAGCAGGACAATTTGGACAACCCTATTGTGGCATTGACCGAAACAAGGCGGTGGGAGCGTACTGTGGTTGTCGCCATCTGGGGAAGAAGCGTGTTCAGTTAGTGTTATGTTAGGTGACGTTTTATGCCAAAGTGTGAAAGTCAATTGGATGTACTTAAATCATACAAAACAGATACATTTTGGGCGTCAGACTGTCTCTGAGTGACCCGTCTGAAACTGCGCGAAGTTCGCATCAGCTTCGGCTGTACGTAATGCATAGTTATGGCCCACTAGCTAAAAGGAACTATTTAGGAAATCTCCACACTGTGGAAGATCTCCTTAGTGTACCCCACACTGCAAACTTGTTATCAACGCGCTCACTTCGGCTTCACAAGGTGCTCGTGACGTCAGCGGTGAGGCGCCAGGTTGAGCGCAAGCGCATGCAATGGTATTGTTGTAAAACAAGAAGAAAGGTACTATTGCAGCGAAGGTAGAGATGTCTCAACTAGGTCGTCGAGGTGTTAAAACTCTTTCGAGAGTAGCGGGAAGCTACCTTCCTCGTCCTAGAGGACTTCGTTTAGCGTCGACGTCTACTCGAGGAACTACAAGCATGCAAGCATCCACTTCTCATGCGGATACCGACCGTCATACGCATCTCAGCGAAATATCCTCGCCCATCCGTACGACAGACCGGCGGCGACGAGAGTTGATCGATGAAATACTACGAGTGGACCATGCAGGAGAATACGGAGCGGTGCGAATTTACGAAGGACAACTAGCCGTGTTGGGTGGAGGCAGTAAAGACAAAGAGTTACTCAATGTACGTTCGGTTTCCAACAATTCAAGCTCGACAAGAAATACGAAAGATGTTATCTTCTATTCACGGGATCGCCATGCAGCATATGAAGCAGCAGGAGGAAGACCACCTTCGCGACGTCAGTCACTTGTTGACAGAACGTCGAGCACGGCCCACAGCCCTGTTACCATTCTGGAATGCAGCAGGATATTGTCTTGGAGTGGGAACTGCGCTACTAGGTCGAGAAGCAGCAATGGCGTGTACTGTTGCTGTTGAAACAGCAATTGGTCAGCATTACGATGACCAGATACGAGAGCTACTAGAAAAAGGATATGACGAAGAAGAACTTACCCAAGTACGCGGTGCTGAGCGTTTCTGGGCTCATACATTATATTCGTTTTAACATAGCTTTCTCATTCGTTTTTTCTTCTGCAGATTTTGAAGAAAAATAGGGACGAAGAGTTAGAACATCTCAATACCGGTCTGGAAAATAACGCTGAATCAACCCCGCTGTATCAGCCCCTTAGTAACCTCATTCAAACAGGTTGTAAGGCTGCTATCTGGATGGCACGTCGAGTTTAACGCGTGTAGCGTCAACTTAGGTACTCAGTGATAGCTATCGTGAAACATTAGTGCTTCATCATCGGTACTACTTTCAAGGCCAAAATGAGAAGTGCCTGTCGAGGCTCGTTCGCAGAAGCCCATTAGCAGTTCAGATGTTTGGCCGAATCCTGTACTTTCGGACTGTGAAGCGGAAGCTTCGCCAGTGCCACCTCTAGCTGGTAGCTCCTTGTGTTTTGTGGACGCGCTGTCTTCCAGATTAAATACTCGGGGAGTTGGACTTCCTCGTTGAAGCCCGTACTCTGAGGACTCCGAAAGCGAAATGTCAGCACCGAACCTTTGAGACAGCCCTCCGTTGCTAACTCTATCGTAAGACATGTCATAGGGGTACTGCTCGAGTGTTTCGGTATCCAAGGCCTCATCAATACAAGCAAAAATATCAGTGTCCTGCAGCTGTTCTTCTTTTCGACTCTCCTTATCCATGTATATATTCCGCGGCCCTCTGTTCTTAACGTAACTGTACCGATCCCAAGGCTCCTTGAGCTCGTGGTGTGGAACACCTACATCTTCGCTGTCAGCTATCTTTTCTTGGGCCCTCGGTGAAGAACCCCATTTTCCGCCTTTAATCCTACCTGTAGGGCGATGCAATTTCTGTATATCTAAGTTAACTTCATCCCCCTCGAAGGACTCTATTCGATCTATCTCCATAAGGTATCCTAATTCTTCCATATCTTCAGGAAGCGCAATGTCTACGGGGAACCTTTCATCCCTACCAAATCTGAAGTTCACCGAGGATTTTTTACCGAAATCAAACTGCGGATTCAAAAGTTTTTGACTGTTTTCCGAGTCCCATGTCATTGCTTGTTCATAAGGGATCCCCGCGGCCTCTGCTACAGCCCAATCCGGTACGTTCGACGCAGCGTCCGGGTTTATGACGCCACCTATGGCTTTTTGCCTTCCAATGCCTTGGAGGTATCCATACTTCAAGGGTAGCAGTTTCTTTCCATTTCTGAAGGCATGGAGCTGGGAAGCGTACCATCTTTGACGTTGTTCAAGGACCGCTTCGTAGGCCTGTTTTCGCCATTCCGCTTTCCGTTGTTCTTTCGATGGCCGTACACCCATTAAAGCTGCCGGATTGCGCGGAATATGAGAAAGAAATTTGTGCTGCGGAATCCTCGAAGCAGAAGCAGCTCTCAGTCGGGGCAGTAAGTCTCTCTTATCGGGGCTACTAACAATCTTGAGGAAATTGTCCTTATCTAATCCCTCCAAAGCATGTGGAAGTGAGGGCACCTCCAATTGCCTCTCTTTCCTCGAACCGCCAAATCTTTCAACTGACTCAAGAAATTCGTCCTTCGAATTGATCGCCAATAAAGAACGCAAGTCATGTTGGTGCGAGCAGGCACGGGTCTGCTCACGAGATCTCTGTTCAGCTGCGAAAGAAGGCCCTCCACTAACGCGGTGCTCAACGAACTGCAGTGCTCGCTCGACATTCAGAGGGGGACGCGTAGCAACTGGTTCTTCCCTTTGTTTGTGAGTATCTCGGCTACGGGTGCATGGGCGATGCTCACTCGAACATGACCTCCCATAAACGCGGATAACGCGCTGCACATCATCAGCAGTGACAAGCATATTCCCATTTTCGTCAAACAACTCAGTGAAATAAGAATCTGAGTTATCTCCCAACAACTCGACAGGTTGTTCTCCCCATGACTCTTTCGAGTCGGTCATTTTCCTGGTGGCACCATCGTCCTCCCCAAAATTCTCCACAACAGATGCTTTCGTCCTCTTTTCCTCTCGCTTGGAATATCGTCCACAGCCGGAGCGCTCATCCGAATCATTTACCTCCTTAGCACTCTGCTTGTAAACCTCACGTGGTGGTTTCCGCTTACTCAGTGAAGCAAATTCCCCACCCGACCTTCTAGGTACATGTAATTGCCTCCGAGTATTATGCAGACGTCGAAGAGATAGATGAGGCGCTTCTGGCAAAGCATAGCAATCTAGCGAGATATTCCGTGACCTGTAAACGGACCAGAATCGGCAAAGTATTGAGCATACTTCACCTACCAAACGCCAAACCACATCCTCCCGTTTCTCTGAGGCCTGGCATAAAACCTTAATACGTGAGCAAAGAGTCTGCTCTAATCGCGGGGGAGCCAAAGTTACTGCACTTTGATATTGGCAACAAACTACTTCTTCTAGTTTTCTAAGTAGAATGCTTGCAGTCTTTTGCGCCTCAAGCCAATTAACGAACACAGCTGTTTTGCTACATTGATGATAGAACGCATAGACATTGCGGCTTATCTCCTGTAACGATTTCACTGTCATATAGTACCTCTCATACATTAGTTGAAAACTTTGCATCCATCCATACAAGAGGAAAAGTAGCACAACCCTATTGAAGTCTCCACCGCCTGAACTCAACTCATGCGCATACGCGGATAACATGTGCTGAGCACGCTCTACATTCCGCGAGAAGGAGTCAACTGCAAGATAATTTCCTGTGCGGTATAGCTGAAAATGCGGTTTCCTCGCTGGATGAACACTAGCCGGGGGGTTCAAAAGACTGTTCCAGTCTATGACATGGTATGCATACTGTTTCAGACCGCGAGCACTAACAGCTACTTTTGCGGAGACATCGTATTCTCCAGGACCGGGGTAAATAGGTTTGGTCTGGGACAAAACCCTTCGGCGAGTTTTACGACAAGCAAGCTGTTCCCTGTCTGCAGATCCACCAAGCAACGGCAGCACCTGCAGCAATAATGTTTTCACATCGTCCTCTTCAGGAGTTCGCTTCCCATCCCCAATGCCTGACAAGCATCGTTGTATATCTGTAACGGCCGTCTGCCTAAGAAGGGGATCTTCGCGATCCTGTTTAGATGCCCCTCCTCGCATCGACCCTGATACCTCTCCCCATGTAGAGTCCTTCCGAGGTTCTTGCAAAATGTCCAGGACGTCTAGAAAAAGAGACGAAAGGGAAATATCATCATCCTCCAAATTGTCGTGGACTGTTGTAAGGCATGACGATAGATCGCGGATAGCGTTTTGTCTTAGCGACGTTTCCGTGGACTTGAAATCCATTGGCTCTTTCCCCTCGCTTTCTCGCGCTGCCTTGCCATGCCCTTGAATGGGTAGCCAACAGTTCCCATCTCCCGAATTTTTTACATTCCGTTTGAGATTTTCTGTTGAAAACCTGGCACTTTGAATAAGTCGTTCTCCGCTGCTCTCACCCTCATACTTCCTCATACGCTCACTCTCCCTTACTTGTCGTGTTGGACGCTGCATAGAAGCTGTGGAAACAGGAGAGTCCTTGAGTTTGTACCCACTTTCTCCAGAAGTTGGGGAGTGAGGTTGCTCATCAGCGGAGACTTTCGACATTTGTTTCGTCCGACTGGCTCTCCTACTGCCAGCATCGGGAAAGCAGGCACCATAGATCCTTTTTGGCCTTGTGTCCTTAGCAGAACGACGTATGGAACGACGGTGAACCTCCGATGTAGACGAATTTATGCCACATTGACCTATGTCGCCACTCTCGTGGGGTCTCATAATTCGCCTCACTGCGCTATCGTCTTTGTGCTCAGCTTGCGGTACGGGACAAACGTGAGTTCTGGACCGGAAGGTGTGGCCAGCGATAATTCTGGACATGTTGCCCGTTTTTTCTCGGGATAGCGATTCTTTTGGATTTTGTTTAACCGTTCTCGTTTCACGACGCCTGTAGTGACCGGAGGTCGAACGACGTCTTGGTGCCTTGCTCTCCCTTCCCATTTGGTTCCGAGTGGAGAGCACAGCCGCCGATGGATAAGCAGCAATTGCGTTGAATGACGCATCAGAAGAGTCTTCCTTCAGACAGTCGACTCCCCATTTCTGTTGTCCGATGTACGAAGGTTTACACTCAGTATTATGAGACTCACTTTCCAATTGTAACCCAGGTAGCCGATTTCGTTTGGCCGTACTGTCCCGTGCGACAGACCGATTCGGATCACATTCGTACAGTGCACTCCGCGACAAACGGGAAGCGAGTTCTATATTTTTCTCACGTCGCTTAGTTTCTGCCTCTGTTTGCTGGGATGCCGCAGCAGTCCTCCGCTTTGGTTTAGTGGCCTGAAAACCTGTCACTCTCGACCGAGCCGGCCAGGATTCAGCATATTTTGTATGTTTCTTCGCTGAAGGATCCAGTATCGCCACCGCCGGTCTGTACCGATATCTTCTGGAAGGGTAACCTCGCACCTGCTGGGAGTCCTGTATACTCTTACTTGTAGTGGCTAGTGCATGTCGCTTCACGTCGGTCTCGAACGCGGCGACTTCAGCTTCCAGTGCATCCATCGTCACTCCTCCTCATTCCCTTGAAATTTGCATGCTTACTTGGCAAACAGAACCCGACGTAGTACGGTGCTGCTACGGCGGTATGACTCCTGTAATCAAGCAAAATAAACTCTATCTTGAAGTTTGCGTCTCTAAACGGCAAACACCCAGTCGACTGTGCTACCCCTTTAAACAAATGCTTTTCTCATGGAAATGAGAGGTCCTATCATCCCAATACGACAACACAAAACTACTCATCCATGGAACTCTAGACTAGTCTCTAGTCATGTGGTAGTGGCACTCTACACACTGATAAGGGCAACCAATTCCAATCAGCATGTTTGTGAAGGTGGGATGAATGACGCTGGAACTTCAAGTTCCGAACTTGCCAGCATGCAATGCCATGCCACAGCGGACATCCTATAGTTTATATAATATAGACTGAGAATTGGTCTTGGTCGCCATCAACGCAGTGCTGTTGTTGTGTCTTGTTTGTCGGCGGGTGAATTTGAGACGTACGCTACGGGGGAAATGAGCTCCCGTCCTATCCGGGTTGGTCGCGTCAGGCAATTAGATGCTCAATATCTGGACGAGGAGCTGCTCGAATTGCTTGCTTCCCAAGCAAGGAGTGCGCTCTCATGGTTTCAGGTAAGAGGAGCACCTAATTTTGAGGCCCAGCAACTTGTTTTCTTTTTTATCGACCATTGATTCTTACAGCCGCGTGTAATGGAAAGCTTCACACCTGAACTGAAAGCGGTACTCTCGGGAATGGTTATGTGCTCCAGTGTGCTCCAAGATAAACCATCACCGGGGCAACAAGTGCAAGACCTTCGATGGGCAAACAATTCTAAACTGCCCTCTTCTCAAGATATTCTGGACTATCATGCGCGACAGCAGACACCAGCAGATGGAGCAGTAAGTGGCAGTTCATCGACTATACGGGAGCAAAGAGCAGAGACTATCAGGAAAGACGCCCCAAAAGTCTCACACAGTCAACCACAAGATCCCAAAACAACAGAAACCAATCTACCGGAAGCAAGACCTTGGTTAACTCGCCGACAGAGCTGTCTCTACACCCTAGCCTACGTTGCTCTGAAGTGGGCATGGGACAGACTTCAGAGGCATGTAGAAGAAAACCATTGGAGGGAGCATTCCGAGAATGTTTGGAAGCAATTCGCCCTCCTTGTCATTGATCTAGTGAATAAGGTCTTCAAAGTGGCATGCCTACTCAACTCGTTGCGATTTCTTGCTGACGGACGATTCCCTTCGGTCCTTTCTAGGATGACAAACATGAGGATGATGCCCAGTTCTCCATTTCCTTTCTACCCTTCCCCTGCTTATGATATCATGAACCGCCAACTATTATGGGACTCATTTCTAGTAAGTTTCGTTCACGATATTTCTCTAGAACAATTGCAAGTACATATATTGGAGCTACCTTGGGATACAGGATCTGCTCTCAACTCTACACACTCACGTGGATTGGTATGCTGTGAGAAGGATGCTGTACTTAATATTTAAGAGGGTAAAGCAAGGCATTGGAAAGCTAGCATCACTCACAGGGGTTTCTGCTGCTGCTTCGGTAGCAAATTCAAATCACCTCGGCTCTACGGGCTACTATTCCTCAACGGCCATTAGAAACGCAATGCTAGACAGTGTTCCAACAATCTGCGTTGAGTGTGGCAAAAATCCAGCTTCTATGCCTCTATTGTGTATTCCATGTGCTCATCCATTGTGCTATTTCTGTCTTCATACAGCAGTCATTGAAGAGCCGGATTACGAGTATGTGACCGATGGATTCACACTTTATCAGACGGTATATTACGGTCAAATCCCCGCTTTATCCTTGCAGATGCCCTGAATGTGGAACTATCGTTGAACGGGCGGTTCAACAATGAAAATGGCACCGGAACCACTCTGGAAGATGAGTAAGCCAGGTAGTATCAACAGCAAGTGGAGTGCCATCAATTCGAGACAAGCTATTTCCAGTATCTCCAGGTAGTCGAAGTAATATCTAACTGCATTACTAGCAACAGAACGTATATTTTTACTGCTCAAGAAGTCGTTCTTTGGGTACGGATGATTCAATAGTCACTAGTAACTGTTTTTACACTAAGAATTCAGTGAGACACTTTCAGTACTTTAACAGCCCCACTCCCGCTTCTATCTAGTTTCTCTTGACTTTTCAAATTAGGGATCCCCTTCATGACTGTCTGGCTTCTATGATGATACCCTTCGGGGATTGACTGGAGAAGGTATGGGAAAGTAGCTGCAAACGGCTTCTTCGTTACTTAGCTTCAACTTGTGGCCCGTTTTCATCTGATTGTTAGTATTGAGAATATACGTAAATATTAAAGTTGCTTTTTTGGAGTTGCACTGCTTATAGCGTGTGCTCCCGCTGCACATGCTGGCTTCACGGGCGCATGAACGTGGTAGATATGACCAGCAATGGCACGAGGCTATGGAGCTGTCTTTTGATAGCGTTTCTATGGCACGTGGGCGTCTCTGGACAAGATTTCGAAGATGAAACTGTTTCCGATATCTCTGCAGACATTGCTGCCATGTCAAAGAGGGATGACCTGGGGGGAAAGCCCCAGGAGGCCCCAAAAGAATTGGATGTTGACGTCCACGCCAAAGAGGTCGACCTGGGAGAAGGCAAAAAGCAAAGACCTCCGAAAAACGCCAAGCCTCCTCGATTCAATGGGGAGACGAAACTTGACCGCAAAAAGCATGAACGAGAGCGCCTTAGGAAAAAGAGCGAGAGAAAGAGTAGGGAAAACGAAGAAACATTTGAGGACGATGACGAAGACACTGGAGACCATGACTTTGAAATACATATCAAAAAAGGAGTCAATTCCAAGGAAATATACACACATGTCAAGGACTCAACAGCGGCATCGAAGACACTCCGAAATGCTTACGCCAACACACAAAACAGAATTTCGAGAGAGCTGTTTTCCAAGCTGGAGGACAACGGGGAACTTGAAAAAGCATTTGACGACAACGGTGAAATGCCACTACTGAATCCAAATGCGCAGCATTTGAAAGATATTCTATGGGAAGCTTTAAATCCAAACGAACTCCCAGTATCTACAGATGAATCACAGTTCTTCGAAGCGAAGTACAGGGTCTTTGCTAAAAAGCAGGTAATTCATTGTTAATGTGCTGCAGTTTTACTATTTTAGGCACTTGGTCCCGGATTCATCGTACTGCAGGGTATGCTGGGTAATAGCCAACATTTTGGACAACAGTGGCTCCACCGGGGACCTGCACAAAAATGGCTACCAAAGATGGCTCAGGATCTGAGCCGAATACGTCAGAAAAGCATTCAGAAGAAACAGCTCATCATCGACGACGCAGAAGATGAAGAAGATTCTTCCTCTACTTTTACCGATATTTCAGCGGATGGATCTGCTCAGAAGGTGAGAACGGAGTCGGAAATATTTCAAAGGGGTGAAGACACATTTCAGTCTCGAACTACCGTCGAAGTGTAGGAAACGTGCAAGGGTCGGAATCTACTCCTTCGCTTCCTCGGGGGTATTCTCTTTAGTTTCGGGTTGGTCCACCTCTGTCTCTTCAATAGCTTTGAAAACGTCGGCCACCTCCGTTGAATGCAGACTAATGTAGGCTTTGCCGTTGTAGTACTTTCCGTTGAAGAACTCCCCTTGCCACGCAACACCTTCTGGAGACGTGTACCTTCCAGCTCCGTGCATCCTGTAAAAAAGTGAATGTCTAAAAGCCATCCAAGCTTCTCAAGAGAGACGTATTCGAAACGTACCTGTTCTGTATCCACCCGCCCCCGTATGACGCACCATCGGGCCACTGGTAGAAGCCTTGTCCTTGGTATGCACCGTCCTTAAACTCCCCCTGAGGTAGCACTATCCAAATTGCCCAGTAACAAGAAAAACCGAACACGTGTCCCTTACCTCATAGTAGGAACCAGTTACGCTGTGAAACTTGCCATGTCCGGTCATCACGTCCCACTCCCAACTACCCTCATACTTCTCTCCAGACGGATGTGTGAAGGTCCCTTCACCATGCCTGTACTTTATTCCATTTTGCTCAATCCAATCACCTTCTGCTAGGAACGAATACCAGAGACGATGGGTATATTCATTCCAATTAACCATGGACAAAAGGCACCTCCTAACATACCATAAGTTGATCCATCCACGAATCGAAAGGTAGATCTGCCTGTTGTTGGTTCCTCTTTAACCTCCTCTTCCTCTGTTGTTTCTTGTTGGGCTGCTTCTTTGGACTTATCTGTGGAGTCACGACGTTGCTGTTTTGATGAGGATTTCTTCGGAGGCATTCTGTGTTTGGATTACGGAAGGTCTCCTAACGGTCCCACTGAGGAATCAGCTCGTTATCTAAGCAATTCAGCACTACCCGAACACAGTAGCGGCACGGTTGGCATCAATCGCGCTTCATTGACAAGTTCCAAACTCCTAATTCGTTTTCTCTTTCCACAATCGTAGCATATAAGAAAGCGGTGTCATGGCTGACTTACTCTTATGATTGCAAGTTGAAGTAAACTTCAACGAGTCTATCTTTTCGGCTACTAAGTTTCCGGCTTTTTTCGGAGGTGTCAGTGTCCTTTAACCGAAGTTTTGGTGGTTCATATCGATTCAAACAGAGTACATACTGCAGTTTATAGTACTATACAGAAGTATCGTCCAAAATGCAGCACGACGAGCTCATTTGGGAGATCATAAACAACGGTCATTGCTCCTTTAAGAGCAAGTAAGTGCGCCAGGTAGTTCCTCTGTCTCCTCTCATCGTCATGGTTCATTGGCTATTATGATACTTTGTTTGCGATTTCTCGTTAAATACAGGGTCGATGATAAGTCTATCTTTTGTCGGAATCCTTATAATGTTACTGGGCTCTGTAATAGGAGCTCCTGTCCGCTGGCAAACAGCCGCTATGCTACCATACGGGAACATGAAGGACGATGTTATTTATACATAAAGACAGCTGAACGAGCTCATACCCCCAAGAATTTGTGGGAGAAAATAAAGGTAGGCAATAAGGTGCTTTGCGTCTATTGGACTTTGCCTTTATGTAGCAAACTCAGCCACTGGGTGAAGAGTGTGTTGAAACGGAACTTTATCATCATCGTCTGTTTCTCTGCAGCTTTCAAGGAATTATGAGAAGGCATTAGAACAGGTCGATACTCACTTGCAATATTTTCCGAAATTTTTGCTACACAAGAACAAGCAGAGATTGACAAAGATTACACAGTACCTGATCCGAATGAGGAAGCTCACCAAGAAGGTCCAACCGCGCTTAATGCGTATACACAAGAAAGTAGAGCAAAGGGAAAAGAGGAGAGAACAGAAGGCTTTGGTAAGTTTTCGCTTCTTGGTTTTCTTATGTGTTGATTATTTCTGTGCAAAGTTGAGGAGGAGCATGAAGGAGGCAAAGCGTCAAGGCCCAAGTGATGAGCAATCAACCTTTCTATTGATTAGCCCGTGAAACAATCAATTTCCACTTCGTACTGAGTTTCTGATGGACCGCGTGAATGTCATTGCCCTCGTTTCTCCTCTTTTGCATTTTTTCTTTAAAAAAAGCTATGTCTCCGGGAGATGCTGAAAACCCAAGTGATTGATCAACCTTTCTCTTGATTAGCTCGTGAAAAAAATTAGTTTCCACTTCGTACTGAGTTTCTGATGGGTTTTTTGCTACTTTAGGTTTTGAAATAGCGTGCATGGATGGTATGTTGCTACTTGAACTTCATGTTTTTTCTTTTTGTTTGCAGAAAGCTGCTAATATTGAGAAATCGATTGAAAAAGAGTTATTGTCACGATTAAAAGATGGAACTTACGGTGATATTTACAATTTTCCCGAGGCACAATACAATTCTGCTCTAAATGAAGCTAGCAGTGAGTATGAGAATAAACAGAAAGGTACTGAAGCTTCGGACGAGGGTGAAGGTGAGAGTGACGAATCGGACGCTGAAGAGATTGAATATGTTGAAGACGCTGATATCGATGAAGAAGAAGACAGCGATGTAGAAGAAATTGCGGATAAGTATAGATTCTCCGGTATTGGGGAAGAAGACAGTGATGACGAGGATGGGTTTGGCCAAAACGACTTAGATTTCTATGGCGACGATGATGAGGAAGACGAGGAAACAGGAAACAGTAACCAGAATGGTATATCCGGATCAAAACGGGGCCGGAGAGAGCCTGCTTCCTCCTCTTCTGCAATGAAAAAGAAATTGAAGCAGAAGAGGAAAGGAACACTGGATGATGATTATAAGGCGATTACTCCTGCCAAGCCTCGCGTAGAGATTGAGTATGAACGTGAAGACGAAGATGCAGGAAAACAAAAAGTAGCTTCGTGGTAACCCAGAGACTCTCCCAATGGTAGCACATTATCAGATATGTGACACACACTATCAATCATTCCAGATGCTGTAATGTTAGAAGACTCATTCTTCTTTGTAGTCTTCAGGACTGGGAGCGTAGGAACAATCACCGCGCGTCTCTCGAACTCGAACTGTGTTAATGTAAGCTTGAATCGAGCAGGTGTACTTAAGGTCGCTCCTTGCGGATGTTCTCAGTAGCGGGGGTGATTGCAACACTGGTGCAGGGTCGCCTCATAACATAGATCTTGCGCCTTGCGTCCAGCTGCTCAATCACAGTACTGTACAATACACACTAATGTGATTCAAACTAGCTCGTACGGCGTTTCCCACTATTACCATTGCATCAATTTACCTAAATGCCGTTCCCTTCGCCTTTGGAATTCAAATCAAAGTTCAACTTCAATGTAGTTGCTTGCGATGGAATAGTGTTGTTAGTTTATGATTTATAGGTATAGTGCCCTTCCCATGTGAGAATGTCTTCCTTTTCATGTTTTTCGTCGTCCAACAATGGAATCGAATCGGTAGCGGATAAAGCAATTGGAGATGTTTGGAAATACTACTTCTCCACGGAAAAGAATTCAAATGCCTCCAGTCGAGCGCATCAGGGTCAAAATCAAGGACAAACAGAGGGACAGCCGGCTGACCAATCGGAGTCTAGGATATCTGATGACGGCCGAATCAAACTCGCGAAACGCCTGGCGCAATTTTTCCGAGATCAAGGCAAAGACTTTATACCATCGGTAAGCTGTGAAGTGGTGGAACTGGAACACATGCTCCTGGCATGCGAACGTACGAGGTGCTGCTTTTAAGTTCAGGATAAAATGGTAAGGCAAACCAGTGTCTCAATCAACTACGATGACTTGATCCGTAGGTGTCCTTTGACACAAGTAAAGGAAGATCTGAAGTAAGGAGTTCTTCGTGACTAACGTGTATGGTATAAGCGTATGGGGTACCCACGTACTTCGGGCTTCACGTACAGAGAAACACCTGAAGATATTATATCGTGCATAGGGATTTCTCTATGCATTGTAAGTTACAAGGAAGAAGAATTATTTTTTCATATTTGGGTGTGCTGTAATATTTCATATGCTCCCCCGTTTGACCCGCAGATCCGGGCTGAAGCTAACCCTAGCGTTACTCCGGCTCGCGTTATTCCTCGCATCCAAAATGTCCACCCGATTACCTCAGTGCGACAGCTTAAAAGCCAAAGCATCGGTATGTCTACTTTAAATACGTTGTAGTAGTTGTGGAACTCATTTTGTCTTGACGTTTCGATGACGTACTCAGGTAAATTCGTGTCGCTGAGAGGAAATGTTGTCAGAGTTTCAGGAGTGCGTCCATTGGTGATAGAAATGACGTTCGAGTGTGCTACCTGTATGGGGCATATTAGCTGTGAGTTTTCAGATGGCAAATATGAACCTCCAAGCAAGTAAGATGAGACGCTACATATTTTGGTGGTGTTTGTCTTGGAGGCTGATATGAACGTGTTGGCACCAGGTGTAATAGTAAGAAGTGTCGTTCCAAATTATTTTATCCTATCCGTGATTCGGCTGTTACCGTAGATTGGCAACAAATAAAAGTGCAAGTAAGTATCGCTCTAATGATGTTATGCACGCATATGAGGAAACTAGAAGCGTGTTTGCCCAGGAACTAGAAACTGATCTAAGTGAACCGGGAAGGATACCGCGTACTGTGGACTGCGAACTCACTCATGATCTGGTAGACGCATGTGTTCCCGGAGACGTTGTTACATTAGCAGGAACAGTGAAGAGCATGAATACCGATGTTGCCAAGGGTAAAAGCGCATCAAGAGCACGCAACCTATTTCTTCTGTACGTAGATGTCAACAGTATTTCTACTCAGAAGCTTTCCGATTCTGTTGCAAGGGGAGGTGTATCGGCTACTCACTTCTCGGAAAAAGAGCTTCAGGCAATAAGAAAAATTGCTACTCATCCCGATCCGTTTGCGCTCGTTGTTGCTTCGTTGTGCCCGACGATTTTCGGAAATGAAGCCGTCAAGGCCGGACTCGCCCTGGGTCTCTTTGGTGGTTCCCAGAAGAAATCTGCCACAGAAAACGATGCCGATGCCGGCGCAAATCCGACTGAAACCCACACTAATGAGGATGAGGAGGATACCGCTGCAAATCCAGGAGACTCATCCGGTAATGCTTTAGATTTGCGGTGTGATCCGCACGTCCTGGTAGTAGGTGATCCCGGTTTGGGCAAGTCTCAGATGTTAAGGGCTGCAGCGTCGTTGTCGCCGAGGGGAGTATACGTTTCGGGAACGACAGCGTCCTCCACTGGACTTACTGTGGTACGTTTAACAGAAGGAGAGGAGTCCTGTTTGGATTACCTCTCAATTCTCTGTATGCAGACTATGGTTCGAGATTCTGTAACAGGAGAATACGGACTCGAGGCAGGAGCACTAGTTCTATCAGATCAGGTACTGTAGCTCACGTTGTCATTCTGTCATGTTTGGAGCCCTATTATTTCCTACTGAATTGAATAAGCAGGGGATCTGCTGCATTGATGAATTTGATAAAATTGGAAGCGAGTACCAGGCTTTACTAGAAGCTATGGAACAACGTACGTACCTCGAGAGAACGGACATCTGATGCTACATTAACGACATACGATGTTCCAACAGAAAGGATTTCCATAGCAAAAGCTGGTATCGTTTGTTCATTGTCCGCAAGAACCACTATATTGAGTGCAGCCAATCCCGTTGGAGGCCATTATGACAGGTAAGTGTTCCCGGTAGGCAGATAGTATTGCGTTATGTGTTCCCTCACCGTACTTGATGGAACACAGATGCAAGACTATTGCGGAGAATCTGAAGATGAATACTGCTCTTCTATCTCGCTTTGATATTGTGTTCATCTTAATCGATACACCGGACAAGCACCGCGATATGTACGTAACTGCTCAGAGTGTTGCATGGCTCTCAGAAAAATTCTTTTATTCGTGATGGGCAAATTCGCAGGGCGCTATCGAGGCATGTTATGATGCTACACGGGGAAGAAGCCAATCGCAACTCGTCGGGGGCGCGAAGTGCTCAGCGTAGAAATGGGGCGAGTAGTTCTAGGATACGGGACACGCAACAACGCATAGCTCAGGAAGATGCTCGTTTGACAGCGACGCAGAGTGCTGGCAGGAGTCAGATGGATTCCTCCATTTCCGGTGAGCCGGAAGATTTTGCTCAGAACTTAAGGGAAGCCGTAGTCAAGATTAAGGATCCGGTACCGCAACAGTTGCTGAGGAAGTATATATCGTATTGCCGGCGGTATTGTAATCCGCAACTCTCAAGAGGAGCCGCAAAAATACTTCAGAATTTTTATCTAGAGGTGAGTATGAACTGCGAGCGCAAGCAGTTTTGTGGGAACAACGGTAGATTGGCGATTTTTGTGGTGCAGCTACGACACCAACATGCAACCGAGGAGAGTACCCCGATTACAACGCGTCAACTTGAATCACTTATCAGGCTTGCGCAGGCCAGAGCTAAGATTGAATTAACAAATGTTGTGACAGTACAACATGCCAAAGATGTTGTGGGGCTGCTCAAAGAGGCACTGGTGGACGCTGCCACGGATGAGTATGGCGTGGTCGATTTTTCGAGGTAAGTAGAGTACATATTGCTTCAGAGAAGGTATCCCCATAATGAGCGTGTTGGTGGTACAGGAATTGTAGTGGTATGAGCATGGGGAAACAGGTGAAATCATTTGTAAAAGCCCTAAGCCATGCTGCATCACGCAAGCGCAACTCTATGTTTACCAAAGAGGAAATGTCCGAATTGGCCAAAGACATGAACTTGCAAACTTTCCGAGAGGGGGGATTCGATGATTTCCTTGATGTACTTAACCAACAAAATTATCTTTTGAAGAAAGGAGGCAGGTTATATCAGCTTCTAACTAGCACTTATGACATCGGATGACACGATTCGGAGCTTCTACAGTTCATCCTTCGGAAATCCGTGGCGTTCAGTCTTTGGTATTGTCCTCGGGATTTGGCGTCTATTGCCAATTGCAAGCAATGCTTGTCTTACTTGAGGGACGTACTGAGACGCGGCAGCACCCCTTTCTCGCAGGCGTTCGAAGGTTTCAATTACACCGAATTGCGTAAAGGCATCTGTATGTGATTTTTGCTCCAGAGCCTGTCTACTCTCATTAGCCTGTACCAGGATCTGATTATGAGCTTCGAGGCGCTGTTGGAAGAGATGAAGCAGCCCCTCTCCGAAAAAGCGCTCGATTTTGTCTGAAATGTCGACCACCTGTTGGCAGAATCCTAAGATACTATCACCTTCTTGAGCATATTCTCTTCTGTCGGTGTAAGCCTCCGATGCAATTGATCTTAGTTTTGAAAGTGTGTTCATGAAGTGCTCACTATCGTTTCGTATTTTGTCAACGACCCGCGAAAAGTCCTGTATAGGTATCTTGAATGCGTATACAACATGTTTCCACGTCTCGTTATCAAAGTCTGAACTATTTGTCTGTCCTAATAGGCGAGTGAGCGTCTGACAATGTTTTCCATAGGCTCGAAATGCACTTTCTTCGAACTCCATCGCCAAATGCGCATGCGTGCTCAAGGGTCCCTGTCTCCTCCCCAGCTCGAGAAGCTGGTCCATGAACCCGTTTCCATTCGCGGTTGGCTGATTGTCCATTAGTCTCATTAGTTCACCATTTGCTGTCATCGAGGATAAGCGTGAGAGTAGCAAGTGTGCCCAAGCTTGCCCCACGTGAAATGGCTCCGTAATGCAAGTACTTTGTCCTGAATCGTCTCTCTGGGAAGGCGCTTCCTCGAAGGACGTGTTGCACTGGTTCCAGTATAACGTGGTCAGATTCACTAGGCTGTGTAGCATGGCGAGTTGCGAAGGATTGGGAGGCTTGCCTATACCTGTAACGGGGTGGGTGCTATTGTTCTCATCATCAGCCAGCGTTTGTGCGATGAGCAAACTAGTGGCCAGTATCGCCACGGCCATGAAGCGTTTCATTCTGAACTTGGTGTTGCGCTTACTTTATTCAGAATTTGTCAAGTTTTTCTTGCTTACTATAATGTATTATATGTATGAAATTGGGTTTGAAGCTAACATTAACATATACATGCAAACAAATCAACAAGTCTACAGAAGTGAGCATTGGTGTCCATCTACTGTAATCACGTCTGTCTCTACCGGTATTTGCAAGTACGAATGATCATCAATGATGGTGGTTCTAGCACTCTCTACGCTCAGAATCGCTGAGCATACACCGGTGCCAATGTAAGTCGAAAGGAGTGTGCCACATTTCGGTGGTACACGTATAGAAGTACAACGTACACCTGTGTCCACTACCTTTAAACATGTGGGTACATGCTTAGCTACTATGCTACTGTTGATGCATTGCGTAAGCCGTACTTTCCGATGCTATCTGACTGGACACATCCTGTAAATGATCCATACTGAACAAGCTGTGGTATTTAGTGACGGTTTATGCAATTCCCACCGAAACCTGATTCCTGTATGAAGACGGCAGCATGTCCGAATAAATACATGTAGATTGTTCCTTTTGGTAGTAGTACAGAAACCAGCCAGACGCCAAATTCCAGCATTGATTAAGCCAATCTGCGCTTCATATGGAATCATGCTTCCAAAGATGAAGAGTCTCATGAGTCATTGAAGACAGCTTGAAGTAATTTGAATTTATCACTTCAATTTCAAAAAAATTCACCCTACGTTGTTTGAATTCAAATTCTCCTTGGGTTGTTTTGCCACTCCTCCTTGCGCTGTTCCCATTCAGATCACTACCCGTAGTGTCTACATATTCAAACAAAGTACTCTTTGTGGTTGTGCTTCAGTATATTTGCCTGCATCATTTGCTAAAGGGCGCCAAACGACGCAGAAGGCCAACACAATTTGAATCCGGAATTCTTAACGACCTGTAATCAAGCATGATGGCAGCCCCTGTACAGCCTGGAGCAGAGAGGCAACAGCATGCATATGGAGGACAGCAGGAGAACTTGAATCAGGGACAAAATGGAAGTGATAGCACCCTTACACGCCATGCTGTACCGTTGATACTCCAGCAGGAGAAGCCTTACGATGGGCAAGCCCCTCTTAAGCTTCAAATTTTGGATATTCGCAAGCTGAGTACCCCACAGAGCAGCCAAGCACAAACTCAGGAGAGGTACAGGTATGTTTAAAACCCTTGGAACCTTTCTGTAATGGCTTATAGGGTAGCAGTTGATCCTGCCCTTTGCCCTCCCCTTTGGAGTGCTTTTTGTCATTATGAGAGTGCCAATTCAAACAAGACCGTCATGTATTATACCATCGTCGTCTGCAGATCGCTTATCTCCGATGGAGAGTGGTGCACTCCGGCAATGCTTGCAAGTCCTATAAACCAGGTAGGTATTCTGCTCCAATGTTAGTCAACGCTGCGTTCCAACTCCAACCAACTCTGGTTGCAGCTCATCCACGAAGGCAAGCTGACAACACACGATGTGATCGCAGTGGACGATTTTACTGTGCAAAAGATTCAGTCACACAGGTATGAGAGACATGTTTTCTTCAGAATTAGGTTGCAACACTTTGACTGTATTTTGCTCCCGCAGAGTTGTCGTGGTATTGAAATGTTCTCTGGTTACCCGCTTAGGGGACAAAATTGGTGAACCAGTACCTTTCACACCGGAAAAACAACGGGAATTCGAAGCTCAACGTGAAAGTGAAAAGGAGAACTTCCAACAGAGCAGTGCCACTTATAATCGTGTACGTATAAAGAAAAGCCACGAAATCGATACTGGTATTAGTCTCGTTATCCTACCCGCAGGGTAAACCATTCCAACAACAGAATACCAACACCAGCTCCAATGTTGAACAGCAGCATGCCTCTAGCGTGAAATACGAATCAAAGGGCTACTCTGGCCCGATCGCACGTGCTTCTGATCATAAGATTCATCCTGTGGCCGCTTTGAACCCATTTCTTCAGAATTGGATGATCAAAGTACGGGTAACAAATAAATCAGACGTCCGCCACTGGAAAAATGCGAAAGGGGAAGGATCTCTTTTCTCGTGTGATTTGCTTGATGAGCACGGAACTGAAATCCGGGCTACGTTCTTCAAAGACGCCGTTGATAAGTTCTTTGAAGTCATCCAAGAAGGAAAGGTGTATATAATGGGTGGTGGACGATTAAAGGCAGCGAACCGCCGATTCACTTCTATCAAAAATGAATATGAAATCACGTTCGACACTCGCGCCACAATTGAGTAAGTGTTTCCTGGGGGTTAACTCTGGAAATCACGACGACAACTAACGCTTCATCTGCAGAGCTTGCCAAGACGATGACAAGATTGAGAACGAACATTTCGACTTTGTTTCGATTGGCGAACTAGGTATGTTCTACGATCACTGTAGTCTATTCATGCTTGTTTAGCCGGCTTGAGGAGTCCCACAGAGAAAATGAGTACTGAAGGAACCATTGTTGACGTTATTGGTGTGGCTAAAGACGTCGGAGAAGTTGCAACAATTTCCACCAAAGGTGGTAACGAGGTAGACAAACGCGATCTGTCATTGGTTGACCGCTCAGGATCGCAAATTCAAGTGACACTATGGGGAGAACATGCACAGACAAATACCGATCAATTGGAGAAGGCCGTGGTTGCCCTCAAGGGAGTACGCCTCACAGATTTCAATACCAGGTCTTTATCAACGAATCGCTCAAGTAAGGTCGAAGTAAATCCGGACATCAATGAGGCCCATCAAATTCGAGGTTGGTACGACGCCGGCGGAGCATCAGCAGAGACGAAGGTACTTACTCAGAGAGGTGGGACTAGCGGTGGCAGTGGCGCAATTACAAATGTGGAATTGAGAAAGACACTGTCTGCCATTGATGACGAAGGTCTAGGCATGGATCATGAAAAGGCCGACGTCATTATAACTAAAGCGACTGTAACACAAATTTTTGCTAATCCTGAGTCGCCTCCTTGGTATCCCGCTGATCCAACCCTACTCGCTGACGGAAGAAAGTCTAGGAAGAAGTTGGTGTACGACGCTGCTCGTGATCAGTACATAAGCGAAATAACGAAGGGCCCTGTTGAACAACCGGATTGGGTTTATGTCTTGCGTGTGGCCATAAGTGATCCCACAGGGAGCAAGATTGTGACGTTGTTCAATGAAGACGCTGAACAGCTTGTTGGCAAGCCTGCGAGTGAGATGAGGCAGATACTAGAGGAAACGCAAAATGAAGAGCGTAACACGTCTGATGGATTTGCTCCGAAGAATACCAAGTTCTCTTCTATTTTCAAGGATAGAACCTTCACAACATGGTATTTGACACTGCGAATAAAGAACGAAATGGTGAAAGATGAGCAGCGACTGAAAGTGACAGTTGCCAGAATGCGAGACGTTGATCCGGTATATGAGGGCAAAGCTCTTATTTCAGGTATCAACAAATATCCCTTAGTAGCTTAGATGGCCACAAGCTTCAGTAGCTGTTGTGTATCATATAAGTTGTGCACGTGAAGACAGCAATGTCACAAGGCTAATTTTCATCATTCCACACATATTCCCAAGCGTCTTGAATATCTTGCTTTGACACAGCAAGAGGTCTTGTCTGGGACAGCGTCGGGTGACCAAAAAGCAACTCTGAATAGTCCTCATCGACACTCTTATTGGAGCGACCATCTCGTTTCCTGTAGCTATGTGCCACCCCAGCACAAGCAACATCCAACAAGATTTCTGAGGCCTCGTCACAAAATGCTTCTAGTCTGCACTCGAAGAGAGCAGAAAACGCTGGCCACTCATGCCATCAAACAGTACAGGGGAATGCAAGCTTCCAACTTACGTCTCATTGCTCCTTACAACTGAAGTATTTAATCGATCCAACGTGGGTGGTGCAATTCCTTGCTCACGGTATTGTTGATAAGAATAGGTCCGGTACAATTCTTGCAGCATCTCCTGCACTGGTTGTTTCCGAATCAGGCTCTGGCTCCTCTGGTGCCTGGGACCGTACGAAGAACCCTCTGGAGGACTTGCTTGTCCCTTTGCAGCAGCTACTGCAAAGTTATTACTATCCTTGTCAGTTCCAAACCCAGTCCGATGTTCAAAGTGGTACATCATATCAATGGTGTTCTCGTCAGTTGCCTCCTGTTGTTCATCTTCTAGCTCATCCTCCGAGCGGGAACGTTTCCTTGAGGGTTTGGAAGACGAATGAGCCTCATCTTGGTCTAAAAACGCCGATGATACGGAATCTGAGCTCGTTCTTTTGGATGGGAGCATCGGCTAACTTCAAAAATATACCCTATTTAATCCACCACATACAGTGAATCGAATCTAAACACGTAAACATGTAGATAAACAACACAAGTTTTATACTGTATACACTCTTGTGGTATAATACTGTATACAGCATACACGAGGGACCAACAGCCTCAACTTCAACCTCTTTCACGGATCCCTGCATCCCAAATATACGCATTTGTATATGATTGTTACAGCTAATGTCGAGAATGGGTACTGAATTCCATGAGAAACAGTGGCAGTAACGTAGAAAATGGGATATTGATAACAGAGAGCAGAAAATGGCAGCTCAAGCAGTGGAAATTTCTCCCGACTCAGCTCCAGTGCAGCCAAGATCCGGTTTAAATGAAGCCCATACAGGTTCCTCGTCCAAGAACACAGGCTCACACCCTCGCCAGCAAAATGGCGATCCTTCTCAGGGTGGACGCGGCGGACGGGGAAGAAGCAGAGGCGGTAATAACCGAGGTCGCGGAAGAGGCCGAGGCACCAACAACGACATAGACGTCGATACAAGTGCGGCAAATACCCCCAATGGAGGCAATCGTGGCCGTGGTCGAGGACGTGGCCAAAGTGGAGGTCGGGGAGGCCGAGGAGGTAATGATCTTGAACACCCGGATACAAACGAAGCCGCCACAAGAGGTCGTGGTGGTGGCAGAGGACGAGGCGGTGGACGTGGAGGTGGCAGAGGCAAGAACCAAGGAGTGCACCATTCCATGGAGCGACTGACTATTGACGATACTAGACCTCAGTCAACAGGGAAAGACTCTGCGACAGATAACAGCAAGAGTAAGAAGAAAACAGCACCAACTGACGAGGATACTTCCGTCAAGGAAGGCCGAGGGAAGGCGGGAGAGCCAAAAGCAGCGAACGAGTCAAATTCAAGGTCTAGTAAAAAGCATGTGGATAGTCCAAGGGGTGTAGAGGTGGAAGATAGCGGGAGTTGGCGGAAAAACGAAAATGGCTCAGGAGCACAGTCCACCGGTAGAAACAGTGGGGGGCAATCAGGCCGGAAGAACGCAAGGGTAGAAGAAAAGGGGCCTAAAGGAAACCCAAACCGTGGATCCCTTGATCGTGAATCGTATTTGTGGGATACGTCGATGAAGTTTAACTCACTGTTATTAAAGGTGTGTGTTTGCTCGTCTGGTTTCTCTTTTGACAGTATTAAACGACTTACCTTCAAAATGCAGTGGTATGACGACATATTTGAACAAGTCCAAGACGCATATCATCAGGACACACTGAAGGACTTACGTGAGCTTGTATCTCAAGCCAATGCAAAAACGGAAAGCGAGCGTTTTTCCATTCATCCTGTAGGATCGGCAATAAATAACTGTCTTCTACCCAGCAGCGATATCGACGTAACAGTAATTGACACTCAGTCTCGAAACATCAAAGTACGTTCATTTGGCCCGCTACTAGCTAGCACACTCTCTTAGTCGCTGGAATAGTTTGACCTCTTTAATTACTTCGACTGCAGATTCAAGATGCTATCAAACAAGCTATGAGCCGACAGAAGAGATGGAAAGATATAGACTGCATCAAAGGAGCCCGGGTGCCTATCATCAAAGCCCATCACGAAAATGGAGTTGAAGTTGATATCTCATTCAATAACTATTTTGCAGTATGTGCTACCTGTATATTACCCTGCTTGATTTCCACTCCACGCATTTCCTGCTAGTGCAGATGGACAATAGCCGCCTCTTGCGAGAATACGTGTTCTTTCCTTCGATGTGCTTTCCTGAAGATGAAAGGCGCAGCATACTCCACCTGTTGACTTTAGCTGTGAAGAAATGGGCATCTGCCGCTAAAGTCAATGACACACGTAATGGTGGCCTCTCAAATTACACGTTCTTGAACTTAGTGGTGTTTTTTCTGCAACAAGTGAAGCTCCTTCCGAACCTACAAGATGGCAATCGGAAGGGTAACATTCGAGCATTCTCAATTGTTATGGACGGAACAACCCATGAATATCGTTTTCAACTGGATGCAACTCCAACTGAAGAGCAAAAAGAATTAGCTAGCAAGTTTTATGAAAAACCTGGGGATTTATTACGCTCGTTCTTCGAGTTTTATGCTGACTTTCCGTGGAAAACTCACGCTGTGTCCATAAAACATGGGCATGCGGTCCCTAAAAGGCCTAGTGAACGCCTGAAGATCTTCGATCCCCTCAAGATAGACCGTGATCTAGCTGATGTTCTAAGGTCTCAAAAGGAGAGACGACATCTGCTGAAGGCATTTAAGACCGCTCGGGAGATCTTCCGTAAAACCAGCATCTCGGAGGCAGACCGTCTGGATGCGTTGATAGGAGCCTCATAATATAATTCTCTCTCCTCGTTCCGATTGACACCATCAGCTAGTTTCCCACTGGAAGTTACTGTGGTAGTTATGTTGACGGACACACTCGTTTGTGATTCCTGGTCACGGTTGTGAAGGTGGCTTGCTACTTGGAACAATACACAACATACCAGTGGTATACTTCATACACACACCCGACATTCTGTATCGTCGATTGAGGGCTCTTCTACCATTCGTTCGAGACGGGCAATAAAATGGCCGCCGAGATAGATCCTCCGATAGTGGTCGTAGGAGCTGGGATCATAGGGTTGAGCAGTGCTTATTATCTGCTGAAATACGAGGGCTACAGGCGCGTTCTTTGCATTTCCAACGAATTCAGTCCGCGCACGACGTCGGATGGGGCTGGGGCGATTTGGGAACCGTACACTGTAGAAGGAACAGATGAAGATACCATTGAGTGAGTTACGAGCCTGAATTCCAACTACCGATCCCCGGCGAGTTTACGATATCTGTGGTTGCAGTAAGTGGGCTAAAGAAACTCTTGATTTTGAGTACGGCTTAGTGGAAGCAGGACTGAGTCGGGAAACGGGAGTATACGAAGTCCAAGGGTATGTCTATCCTTGCCCATCTTGCGCCAGCAGCAAATAGGTATCTGGAATCCTAAGACCTGCAGGCAACAATACTACAAGGAGCCGCTGGAAGAGACTCCCTATTGGTCACAGAGTACAAAGTCTTTCAGGGAATTGAATTCGAAAGAGTTGGAGGAGGCCGGACTTCGCCGGCATACCACGTATCGATACGGATTCGAATTTGCCACGATTATCGCTGAGTCACCCAAGTTCTTACGATGGTTGGAGAACCAAATCAGCGATCTAGGAGGGCGGTTTGCCCCTCGACATCTGAAGCACTTACCTGATGCTATAGATGTGGCTATCGAATCTGAGTTCATGAGACAGGACGAAGCCAAACATGCCATCATCATAAATTGCTCGGGTTACGGGGCAAAGTTCCTGTGCAACGACGAAAGCGTAGTACCAGTTCGCGGACAGGTTCTACGAGTGTTTGCACCACAAGTTCGGGAGTTTAGAATAGACGTTGATAAAAAAGGTATGTGGATTCTGCCGTAAAACTCGATGTTGGAGTCAGACGCAAGTGTGTGACCTGCAGCATACGTGCTCCCGAGATTGGGGTGTGGCGAGGCTGTATGCGGCGGAACTACAGACTTTGGCGAAACGGATTGCTATCCCAATGAAATGACGTCAAAAGAAATATGGGAGAAATGTGCGGAACTAGTGCCAGAATTAAATGCACCGAACAGCGGTGTTTTGCAGGCTTGGGTAGGATTACGGCCTTTGCGCAAGAGTGGAGTAAGAATAGAAAGCGTCCAAGCCGAGAGTGGGTACCACATTGTTCATAACTATGGACATGGGGGCGCTGGCCATACGCTATATTGGGGTTGCGCCAAAGAAATCGCAACGCTAGTCCGGAGTGTAGCAACCAAGGTTTGGTATCCATCTTTGCAGGCAAAACTCTGATTTCTCCCATCTGCCAGACGTTGGTACGTCACCCCGGAGAAGGCACTCCAGCGCACTCCAGCCTATACTATTTCCACAACTCTTGGCTACCACTCATGCTTTCTTGTTCTGCTAAACACGTGGAGCAACACTGCGTTTCCTGCGATATTACTGACTCGGAATTCCCGTGGGATTCATGTCAACGTGGGTTGGCGTAACATATCCGCTACTAGCTTGCACCGCTCCTTGCGAGAAGTGGTCATCTCTACTGTAACCGTATAGCACACTTCGGTGTGGCACCCATCATACGTTTCTCAGAAAGTTTATATTGCAATGAGCTGATCCACCCTGGCACATACGACAATCGAAATTCCAGTTCTGACTTTCTACGTTTACTCAATAACCTAAAGCCATGTAAATACACGGTATTGAATGGGAAAGTTTCATCATACAATGTTTGATTATTCTTGAGGAATATCTTGAATAGTTGACCACGGAGAATACCCACATCATCAACGGGCAGCGGAGAAACGAATTCTCCAAACGCTGGGGTTTTCTTTTCTTACGATGAACAGCGTTATTCGAACTTTCGTTAACATAACATGGCTACTGAGCTTACAACATGAGACTCTTGCAGCAGGTACTCTTACAACCTTTGTACCGTTTTGGGAACTTGCTGACATCTTCCCGACATTTATAGCTCTCGGGAGATTCTGCATCCATTTTGCCACAGTGCGCCTTGTAGTCTTGCAGCTTTGGTAGGATTGGGAGCTAATTGGTAGGATTGGGAGCTAATATCCGCGTCTTCTATCCACATCGACAAATATAAACGTAGTATACAAACTATCAGCGGGAAAAGGACGCCAAATGTCGTCAGACGAGAAAAATAGAGCTAATCATGAGCGGCAGGAGTTCCAAAAATTGGGGCAAATGGCCCAATCAGCGGCTCATCAAGCATGGAGGCGAGGTGAACCTTTCGATTTTGGACAATTTGCGTATGGGAAACCTCAGTATAACTGGAAATACCCGTTTGGACCTATCTGGAAGGTATGTACAAAGGCGTTTTTGTCGGGGTGCTAGTGCCCCCTGTACCCCTGTACCTCCCTGTCTAGAGAACGTATCGTTTTCATTCACGTTTCTTCACTTATAAACTGCAGCCTGTGGTTCATGGGGTTCCCACACGATGGAGAGCGTTCTGGGGAATGAATTTATACGATTACAGTTGTATTGGATTAAGCTTCGGAGCTGGTTATGGTTGGGCGCTCATGACAAGTAAGTGGAAGTGCTGTCGTTGAGAAGTCGTTGGGCTAGCTTATAAAAACTTTACACAATGCGCATTTTCAGTCCGGGAAATGCGTTTACGTTATACTAGGCCCCATTCTGTAGGCTTACTTGTCGGAATTGGAGCCGGGCTCATTGCACTAAATACTGGGTTGTCGAGATCGGCGCATCGATTGATGGGATTCCGGTATAATGGCAATCAACTTATGCCGACGCACACAGGTTACAAGGATGATAATCTACCGCTCTTCGTGAAACATACTTACAGAGGACCTGGTGGCAAAGATATAGCAAATGGCTCTGCTGAGGCTTTCGATACGCCCCCAGAGAAGCACTACGGATAAAGCACAAGGAGTTAGTATGGTATTATTGACATGTTATCCTAAAAACAATCAGTAACAACCGAATTATACATTCCTTAAGTCGTCCCAATGGAAATAGGAACTTCGCACCAAAAGTCTGGCTCTGCTTCTATCTCTATTCTGTACTCTCCCACCTTCTTGAATTCAGACGTTGTTTGATCTGGAAACCTGAGATTTTCAGGCCTTAGCTTCAGCTGAAATGTTTTATGATCACGAATAGCTGAGATGAGATCTTCTGCAGAAATTGCACCATATAATTCAACACCATCCGTAGTCGCTCGATCAAATCTGAGACGAGTGGATGAAATTTTCTTTCGTAACAAGTTCAGCCGCCTTTCCTGAGCCTTTGCTGCTTCTTCTTCGGCCTGTTCAAAGCATTAACAGATATCCAAAAGTCACCACAGACGTTATTGATAAATCAGTCTGTTTCGGAGTGTTTTCAGCGAACTTACCGAGAGAGTAACTTTATAATTCTTCAAATTTGCCGGCGAGGCATACACGGCGAGTTGTTCAGGCACCAAGTAATTCCTAGCGTAGCCTGGAGACACTTGCAAATGCTGTCCTTTATATCCAAGTTCATCAATCTGTTCTCGCAAAATAATGTCGACGCTCTTGGGTACTTTAGCCCTGCATCGTCATTTTTTGAGCAATATATACGATAACAAGCGGTGTTGGCATCCTCGGGAAACACAAAGCACCTACGCAAAGCATCTTCTCTGAATTGTGTTAGAGGCTACCGGTAATCCGAGAGTAGTACAAGAAGCAGTACTCCTTATAGCTGATTGTCTACTACAGAGAGTGCATGAGGAGACCAAAGAAGAAGACAATCCTCGTGCTAGTCGACGGAGGAAGCGCTGGCTGCTCCCACCTCGCTTGGCAACTTGCATAGCCTACACGTCTTTTTGGACTGATACCGCAAACAAGCATATGCAGAATAGCGGCGTAAATTGGACCATCTATCAATCCTTCCTACACCTGCAGTGGGCTGCCACACTCATGTTGACGTGATGCAAGAACGGGTTCGAGGTTGAAGCTTGACCCTGACACAAGGGGGATTGCAAGAAGCAAAACCAACATCTTTGCCACAGCCGCTTTGGCGACTAGTTGATATATGCGCGTGCGCTAACTATGCACTCTTTGGTGCTGCTTTACTCGTTGTTCTTATTCATTCAGTTTGCAACTACGACCAACGAGGCTTTGGCATACGGGTACGCACCAACAGTGAATGAATTCCGTGACGAATACCCGCAAAAGGTTCATGGACGGATAGAAGGTCAATAGCTAGGGTTTCCATCATCAAATAATGTCTCTTGATCAGAGACGCTGTGGTGGGTATGTCGGCGATTCTCCGATTCCGTGTGTGCCCCGGATCTGCGCATCAGCTTACAAACCGCAGTATTGGGGTCCTCGATGTAGCCAAAACAAACATCTTCCTACTATTTGCTACCACACGGGCAAATCCAAGAGATCGGCTAACGGCACCTTAAGTACCAGCAGCCTTGCAGTCGGGAGTGTGAAATAGCGCGCGTCGGTTGAAGTTACACGGCGCAACAGCAACATTGTTGGCAGCACGATAGTGTACCAGTGCAAGTGTTGATTCGGCAGCAATCCTCATAGAAGAATATACACAGGAGTAGTTGATCCACAGAACCAAGCCGGTAGAATCTTAGTGGCACGTGCACAGGCACAAACCAGATTCTTGGCTTGCGATAGAACAGAAAAATGAGTGCATCACAACACCGTGCTCATGAGAGTGCCGAGAAGAATGAAGACTACATGAGCGAAGATGGCTGTGGTCAGAGCCGTACTCAAAAGGGATCGAGTGGGCAGTTAGATCAATCTGGGACGCAATCGCAAAATCAAGCAGTGCTGAATACCAGATTCTCAACGGTACCTACCGTCTTACAGGAGTATCTGGAAGCAACGCAGCCAGCTGATGCCTCCAGGTCACTATCTCTGGAGGAGAAATATGGTACGTGATTTTTGTTTGAGCTCGAACGGAAATGTGAAGTCATTAAGTGTTTGTACAACCGGGAGGTGCAGAACTCTATAAGGAGAGGATGAATCGACAACATCCGCTCTACAGAACCAGCAACGCAGAATACGGCCATGCTCCCAAAGGGGTCAAATGGGAGGTAAAGCCTCCGAAGCATACGCAGTCTCAAGAATTTTCCAAGGTTAGTTAAGAATAGGAACTCGGCGCTGCACAGCTTCCTATGTCATTATTGGTTCCTTCTTGCATATCTCCCGCAGAATTTCCCCACAGGCCCCTACAGATACACTGGGTTGAACACCAGTACACCAAAGAGCAAGTTTCATTCCCTTTATGATGGACCCTTGTAGTTTTAGCATAGATCTGCTACCTTACAGCGGAATTCCCTGCCGTTCTTCTCGGGTGCTTCTCATGAAATAAATGTACACGCTCTATTCCCCGATAATTTCCTTTTGGTTTAGCTAAACTTGCCACCAATGTGGCAGAGGGAAACTAAGCAATGTATATGAAAAAGAAGAGAAAGAAGAACTTGGGGGATGCGAAGGGCTCCTTACTAGTTAAGTATGATATCGTATATTATCGCTCGCACCTACCTAGTCTTAACTTTTGAAGTTATTCAAATCAAGTGTTTCTTTCCCTTAGACTGCCGGGATTGTTCATTATCCTCGATTGCTTGTACAAAAAGCTGCTGGCCTCTTCAGTTTGCACCGGGCGGCAAAATGTTGACTAATGGGATTCGCGCTACGGCACCGAACTTGGTAGAGGACCACTTCTTGAAGACCGCCTTCAGAGAGGCATTCGGTGCATGTTCAATGATTCCTTCCATTGTTTGGACACAGGGGCACAATTGCTCTTCACTGTATCCAGTATAATATTGAAGGGTAGCGTTCCATTCCCCATGGTCGAGAGAGCGCATAGCCATATTGACAGCAGCAGCAGCCACCATCGAGGGGAGGAATTGCAGCATACGATACTCCTGTAGAGTACGCTCCATAAAGTAAGTCGCCATCTGCGTAAGTCGCGTGTTCGTGCCAGCCGCTTTCAGAAAACGCTTAAGGAAGGGATAAGCCGTTGGGGTTGTTATGTTAAAGGAGAAGGATTGAAGCATTGCAGTCTCCATAGTCAATATCTGCTCCCGTGTATAAGCACGGTCAGTGATATAAACAAAATCGCGCACTTCTGGGGCGTAAATTTCCTCATATTTTGAGGCAAGCAGCATGGCTGTGACACCAACCAATTGTAGCTTCTGGCGCACCACTGCGTTCTGTTCCAGGTATCGATCAATTAGATTCACCGTTAAATAGAGTGTCTCAGGCATGAGTTTGAACTTGAGATGAACTTCAATCAACCAATCAATCAAAATAGCACGCATGCGCTCGTTTATATCTTCCTGGGCACTCATATAGCGGGGATCGGCAACCTTGCGAGACTGCGGAGGACGAGCAGTTGCGGAGTGGCTGTGAACGTCGGAGTTACGCCTATGCCAAACTTCAAGGAGTCTAGACTTACCTCGCATTCTTTATAGTGGGCGAAGATATCAGAGACGTACTCTGGAACTGCAAGGGGGTCATCGGAAGTTTCCTTGTCTATATCAACGACTCCTGGAGGCGGCGAAGGTGCCTCGGCAGCAGGCGGATTCATCATCTCTACGTCCCCATCTCCAGCAGGAGCTGCTCCAGCTATCATTGCTCTATGCAGAGCCCTAGAGCGCACAGACGACTGAACCTGCGTCCCTCCATTAGTATTCTGAGCAGGCTGCACAGAAGTCTGTACCAATAGAGGATATGCACAGCGAAGTGAACAAGCATTTTCCAGCGCGCGCTTTTCGCGTTGGTGCTGTGATCTTTTTTGCGCAAATTACGTTGCACGCAGCGCCATCCTTATGAGGACCACTTACAGCGTTATTGGTTATTTCACCCAGAGCAGAACGAGCCTGATTGCGAGTCTGGATGTTGTTGTTATAGCGCTTCCCTTGCTGGGTATTCTCGTCGGGCATCACCCTAGTACCGCGAGCCTGCGCCAAAAGACAGTGGGTATAATTTTCGATAGAAGCAAGGTAGAGGGAGGCAGGCAACGCCATTTTCCCCGCCACTGAACGCCATGTACGATACAATATCGAGATATTCGCGTGCACTCCAGGATCCCTTAATATATTGCCTCAGACAAGCGCAGCCTTCACACAAACGGTCGATCTCGCCGGGGGAATACCAAAGAGGACAAAAAGATACCCAGTTTACGCGCGCAGACACCGACACTTACTGTTTCGTTCGTCGACATTTTGCTGATATCGTCGTTGTAATAAAAGTGTGACCAGTTAAATATGATTCTTTAATATATACTTTCTCCATTCAGTTGCTTTTTGTTCGAAAGCTTATGCTACGTGGTATAGATCCCACGGGTATCAATCCGACGACATCTGTGACTTGTGACTGCTGGCTTCACAACCGCGAAATTCAAAGTTTGCGCGCTGCGCGCGCTAAAGTAAAGGTACGAAAATCTGACCATCTTGCCCTCAATGCTGCCAAGCTCAGCACCGAAGCAGACATAGAACGTATAAGAATAACCTGGATGGAGCGACAACGGGCTTGAGGATCGCAAAGCCTTGTGTTCCGCGCCTCCTTGTGGTTAGATCCATGTACGACGGCGCATCCTCTGAAGCTTTGTTCCTCTGGTCTACGTCTACCAGAATGGCATTCTTTGAAGAATGGGTCCCCATCATTGAGAAGTGAGAGTGTACGGAGACTCATGCTTCTTGTATCTTACTGCCACGGCTGCGTCGACGCAACTTCAACTAGAGGGCGCGGTGTCTCGGGCCCCTGCAACAAGGCCGTATGTCCAATAACCTACAGTAGTCGTAAGGAAGACGAGGCGTTATGTCGTTATTGCGCTATCTACTTGTTACTAGATGGAGGACAACGCACGAGCTACCTCTATAGCGAGGAACTTTCGGCCACCGAGCTTCCGGATTCAGTCTGCCCCCGCAGACAAACCCACTCATAAGTACATGTCACATTGTAACATGAATGGAGACAACGTTGTGAGTAAGCATATTCCATTTTCAAAACATTACTCGGTTCCATGCCTTGCAATTCCTGAGTTGTAAATTTGAAATGGTGACTCTGAGGTAGCACACCATTCACTTTTTCTCGCTGTTATTCAGCCGAGCTATCCGTAACTTCCATAGACCGCGAGGAGTCGTGGAACGTCACCCAGTTTTCTATTAGATCCCGACTAAGTACGAACTGGTTGATCGGCTCGTTTGAGTCTACTGCCCCAATAGAGATTCCACATACGAGTATTCTGTCATCGGGAAGAAGCGGCTTGATTCCTTTGTTCTTGTGAAAGTCTTTCAAGGTGCGACTATATCTCGTCAAAGAATATTGAGGACAACATCCATAGCCGTGAGCGTGAAACCCCAGAAGTACTGATTGCAAAAACAAGCCGGCATCAACGAACGTCCCTGCCACAGCTCTGTCTGGTACATGTAGCAAAATCAATAGTGGAGCTTCAAAAAACGAAAAATTCCTTCTTTCGTGGTTTCTTCTCTCTTCTGCATCGTCCCTCGCGAGGCCCTTGAAAGTAAACAATTCCCTTCCGTAGGTTGCAACCTTGTCATCGAACTCCGGTAGGGTAGGGTCCACAGGGCGGTTCTGATACTCAGATTCTTCCTCCACATGGTTGTCAAATTTCTCAAGCAAGACGCCTCGTAAAGAATCCAAAAGATCCCCTGTTACCACAGATACTCCCCACGGTTGAGTATTCTTTGTCGACGGTGTGCCTTGGCCTGCTGCTGAGAGTACCCTGCGGATCATTTCCTGTGGAACAGGAATATCACGTCGAAACCCTCTCTTGGAATGTCTACGACAAAGAAGCTCTAAGAAGGCATCGCCATTACATGCGTGATCAGCATCGTCTCCTCCCATTCGTAATCTGACGTCGGCACACCCGCTTCCAAGTTGAGGCAATCCTACCCTCAATCGCACGGTGAACGGAACCCGGAAGGATCTATGTATGGTAGAATTCCTTGCATATATTGTCACAAAATTGTTGCACAATTTTGCCAATTCTAGGAATTTCTAACATATGCACGGGTAGGTATGTCACACCGTATGTGTAGCTGAACTTCACAAAATTGTTGGCGATGCCACGCGACCATGCTTTCAATGAAGCATGTAACAGGGCAAGTTCTAACAGTTCCATTGTCATCGAAAACACGTGGTTGTGGCGTCGCTCGAGTGTTATCGGGTGGGATTAAGGGAATATGTCCGGCAGAGCCATTTTTGGCATGTTTTCCCGAGGACTTCCTCGCTCCATTCATTGCTTATCAACTACAGGAGTCCGAAGGGTGGATAGTCGACGGTATTTGGCTTCATTATCGCAACAGAGCTTACGAAGCTACCGCTCTCCCGTTTTTGGCCATGAAGTATCGCAGAGTCGGCAAGAAGTCTTCAGGAGAAATTGCGCTCGTGGAGGTAAGTGCCGGCCATTCAAGTGCATACCTCCCGAGAAGAGTACCGAATTATCATGAGTTGTGAAGAATTGGCAGTGCCGCTGATAGGAGGGAGTACATCCGGTCATCGAGGCATTTTCGTTGAGGTGGAGCAAACGCCCAATCCAGACAGCATGAAGTTCATACCCGACGAAGGCGAAGTACTTCCGGAAGAGTACGGATCCAGCATGGTGTGTGTTTCAATGTACACTCCGTGCATTCAGTATGCACAATTCATGTCTCTGTATTTTTTATGCTTATGCAGCATTTTTCATCTTTGCATGATGCGAAGGGCTCGAAACTTGTCCGCCAAATACTCAAGATCCCACATGTTACCAGCGTATTCCTGACAAATGAATTCATTAGTGTCAATAAGGAAGAAGAGGCAGATTGGGATGTAAGTGCAGTGACTTTGTAGATTGTCTATATACTTTATTTCAAATATCATCGGGTTGCAAGCTCTAGACAGGCTGTGAGAACTCTTGTACTCCATGCTATCCTGGATCACTATGCTGAAGGAGGGCCAATTGTAACAGATGCTCCGGTCGAATCTGATACGGCCATACAAGAGGGGGATAGTGAAGTATGTCCTACCTATGAGATATTGTATTCGCAGCGATCAACACCCGCCTGCCGTTTTCTCGTTGTTACAGATTGTAGCTACCGTCAAGGAACTGCTTGAAACGCGTATTCGACCGGCAATTCAAGAGGATGGAGGAGATATCTTTTATGCGTATGTTGCTTTTCGAAGCTCTTGAGACTACCTGCTTGACGTCGAGCTGTTTATTTGCTTCCAGTGGGTTTGATGAAGATACGAATATAGTCCGAGTTAAAATGGCGGGATCATGCGTTGGATGTCCGTCGAGCACAGTTACGCTCCGTAATGGCGTGGAGAATATGTTGAAGCACTACGTACCAGAGGTTGAAGGAATTGAGCAGGTATGTCGGAAGTTTGGAACACTAAATAGTTAAAGGCCACGAATGCGAAAGGACTTCTGATGCAGGTTACTGAAGCAGGTGACGGGACGGAACAGAAAATGCTGTCAGAAGAAGAAGAAGAAGAGCAACAAGCGAACGAGTCTCTCAGGCAAAAGTTGGCTGCTGCCGGTGTACCAGGTGCATAAACAGATTGATCTGCCGCGAGTTTCCGATCTAATGCCACAGTGGGGTTCATTTCACGACATCGTAGTTTAAAATCTTAAAACATGTTTAGATGAAAGCGGTGTAGCATGCAGGAGAATGAAACAAATATCGCTAACACGTATCATGCACGTTTGCTGAGTGTTAGTGTCATGCACTGTGTTACTGTAATGACTGTGTAAATTACTTCACCCAAAATATTAAACTGGTACTTTCCCAAGGCTCAGTGTGGGTAGCTTCCCGACATCGATAAAGCGACGATACATAGCGTTGAGTGCTCGAAGAGGAACACCCCTACACTTTCCCATTCACTTGGGTTTTGTTTTGGTAGATCATATAAAGCAGTTGTTAATTTGAATTGGATTAATGATGCGGAAAGTCGAAACTTCAAAGTCAAAAACGGGCACATCAGCGTTGCCAGAGTATGTAATTGCTTTGAATGTGAGCATCAGTTCTTTCGTGGTGATCCGTGGACCAGGGGCCTTAACGATCAGTTAAGTAGCAGAGATGTCGCGGCGTGGAAACCAGGATTGGGAGTATCGTGGCAACTGGTTCAATAAACGCTCTGGAGAATGGCGAGGCGAACCACCACAGGAAGACTTAGATGACGCAACAATACAGGAAATGATAGACGATTATGAACAAGCGAACACTCCAATGGCGTCGCTACCTTCTAATTTGGGTACACCAGCCCGCAGACACCTGTATCGGGATCCTGCGGTTGTAAACACACCCCCCACCAATGCAACAAACCCACTGTCACGAGAAAGACACACCGTTAGAGCACCCGTACCTGGTGGCAAACATCGCCTCATCACTGCCGACCGTGTCACTCCTCCAACTTCTTCTCCTCTCCCAACGGGCTGGCAGATTCAGTACAGCACCACTAAAGGGGGAGCAGCGTTCTACCACAACCTCAAAACCGGAGAAACAACTTGGCGACATCCAGTCTCTGGTGAGACGGATCCAAGGGTGGATCCTGAGATTAACTCACGCAGCGAGAAGACGCATACTCCATCTGAGCAGCATACGGAGTCACCTGTCGTAGCTACACGGTCGAAAGACGAAGCAGCGGAGCAAATAGAGAAGTACTTCCTCGAAAACTTGGAATTACGAGCGAACTATGAAACCGAACTAAGAAAGAGCCAGGAGAAGTGGCAAACTAAACTCTTAGAAAAAGAAGCATCAATCAGCTCAATACGTGAAAAGTTCAATCAAGAAAGGGTTGAATTAATTGAAAAGCTTGCGGACGCAAGAGAAGCAATCAGTAGACAATACTTTGAAGCTCAGAAAGATGTCCGTGAACAGGAATCCATAAAATCTGGTGATCGGGAAAAGAAGCTAGAGGAGCTTACTAATACTATATTAGAGAAGAGTATCGAGCTTCAGAAACTAAAGACGGAGTTGGAACATGCACAGAAAAAAATTGAAGAGCAAGAAGAACGATTGCGAGCGCAGCCAACACGGATTGCTGTATCTGAAGAGACTGAGAGTACGTGAGATAAACAACCTGTAGTGTACATCTCGATATTATGGAATTGCTTCCTGTGTCTGGAACAGCCGTTGAAAAAAGCAAGGGTAGTGACCGTGAACGTGAATTGTTAGCGAAGATCGAGGAACTCGAGAAGAAAATTGAACAGTTGAGAAATAAAGCGTCCCAGCAAGGAGACGATAACAAAGTCCGAGAGTTACAAGTCGAGATGTCGGCAAAAGATTCTACGATTAGTAACCAGGAAAAGCGCATTTCAAGTCTTAAACAGGAACTAACGGACTCACGACACAACTCCGAACTTGCTCTAGAACGTCAGATGAAGTCCAGAGAGAAACAGCTCTTGGAGAAAATGGAAGAAGCGGTTGAAGCGGAGAAGATGAGAGGTAATGTCATTATTCATGGTTGCAGTAGCATCTCTCTTCCTAAAAATTTTTACGTTTAACTGGTGTCACTGCAGCTGAAGCTCGCATCAACAACTTGATTTCCGAAAGAGATCACGCTCGAACAATGTGGCACAAAGAGGCATCTGCCAAGCGAGCCGCTCTAAATGAGCTCATAGAAATAAAAGGCAACATACGAGTTTTTGCACGAGGTAAGAAGTGCACGCGTTTTGTCGTCTTACAGCTACTTAGCGCATACAAGGTGTTTCACAGTTCGACCGATTCTGCAAGTTGAAAAAGATTCTGGAGAAGGAGGTAATGCGGTGGATTTCCCCGATGTGGACGACACGTGCCTAATTTTAAAAGATACGAAGAAAGAGCGTCAATACCAATTTGCGTTTGATGAGACTTTTGGCCCAGAAACTTCTCAGGTGAGGATATAGTCTGCATTGACCGGGATATCATCGATGGCAATTTTACAGCTTTAACCAATGTACCTGCAGGAAGAAGTAGCCGCTGCAACGCTTCCGATCCTCATGTCGGTGCTTGACGGCTATAATGTGTGCGTGTTCGCCTACGGTCAGACTGGCTCGGGGAAGACATATACAATGCAAGGTAAACAAGTAGTGTTGTATTCATTGGGATATCTCAGAAGCGACATTTCGCGGTCTATTGCGCTTGCAGGCACCAGTTCAAACGAAGGTCTCAACTTTCGCACCTTGAAAGAGCTCTTTGAGAAAAGCGAGAATCGAAAACAGGAGCTCGGAGAAGTAACAGGCCACGTTGATATTTCAGTCACTGTGTTAGAAGTCTACAATGAGACAATAGTAGATTTGCTTACTTGCCGTCAGCCGGCGGAGAAAGTAGATATTCGGCAAAATAAGGAGGGGCAAGTTTACGTGGAGAACTTAACGGAGACTCCCGTAAGCGGTTACGAAGAAGTCTTGGATTTGATGAAGAAGGCAGAACGCAATAGATCAGTAGGTTCCCATAACCTGAACGAACACTCCTCCCGCTCGCATCTAGTTGTCACGGTTAATGTCGCCGCACGAACAAGGAATGGAATGCGTACTCGCGGCAAGTTGAATCTCATCGATCTGGCCGGTAGTGAACGGCTGAACAAGACAGACGCTAGTGGTCTTCGCCAAAAAGAAGCCGCTTATATCAACAAGAGCCTTTCGGCGTTGGGAAATGTGATCGGTGCTCTTGAGAGTAGAAGCAAAGGCGGTGACAAGAAATCCCGGGGCGGTCATATCCCATTCCGTGATTCGAAACTTACTTACTTGCTCCAGGATAGTCTAAGCGGGGGTTCCAAGGTAAGCTCTATGGCATTGTTACTCTCTCCTTTAGTGTTAGTGTTGTTTTCAAAATCTAACGACAGGTACTGATGTTCGTGAACATTTCCCCTGTAGCGTGGAACGTTCAAGAGTCCTTATGCTCACTGAACTTCGCAACCAGATGCAGAGAGGTACAATTAGGCAACGCCAAGAAGCAACTAGAGTCTGCCTCTACAGCCGATCTCAAAAAGGAGATTGCAGACCTACGAAGGAGACTTGAAGCTGCTGGGGGGCTTCCATGAGGTTCTGCAGCCTTGTCAGGAAATGGAAAGTTAGCGTTGATAAAATAACATTCAATCCTCTCCCTCCCACCAGTGAAGCATTCCTAGTCCATCTTCGGCAATACTGCCTGTAATCAACATCGCAGGTTCCTTCCCTAAGTGAGATGGCCAAAGAGAGGACATCGTCTCAGTTGATGGCTTATCAGACAATGCACGTGGAGCTGTTTGTCCCACGGTGTTGCTATGAAGACCGAGTTTGCCAAGCACAGAATTTGACACCTCTTTCTCTGCATCGACTCCTCCGGCGACTATCTTACCCTCGTCTTCATTAGTTACTTCATTTTGCGTTTCATCGACGGTTTGACTTTGCCCATTAGTTGTCGGGGTTCCCTCATGAGGTTCCTCTTGTGGCAAATGTACTAGCGGCTTTACGTCTTTCGAGCCTCTCTGAAACAACGTTGATAGAAGCCTGAAACGGATACTTTTTCCAGCTTCTATGTAGTACTCAAGAACCTCATCTTCCTCATCATCATGATATTTCCACAGCCAAACCGGTTCTTCCACTATAGCCTCGTCGCATATACTGTAAGACGTTCCAGAGTGGACAGGTATACTATAAATTACAGCGGATAGCGGACACCCCTACGTACTATTCCGATGAAGGCTGCATAGCTCCTACAGGAATCAAAATATCTGAGAAAAGACCCATCGAGACTGCAAGCATCCAAACAATCGCTTCGATCTGCAAACTCCCCTTTCATATCTGACACTGCGCGTACCAATGATTCCTTCCGGAATACACATCTTCACGGTTCCAATGATGAGTTCATCCTCGAATGGCTGAAAGACCAGGAGCCGAAAGTGGACTGCAATAAAAACGTCGTGTTGGACATCAATTCCAGTATGGAGCCTGCAGTGGCATTGTGTATAGAATGCTCGCCATCGTACCTTGAGTATGCGGTGTAGCTTCACCGTGGAAGAGTTCAGCGTCACCAATGCGTACAAAATCATAGAAGCAAATTACTAAGCCAACCCCTGGAAGGACGCGATTTGCGTATTTACTGTCTATGCACTGTATAAGGACATCCCGAAAGTCTCGCCCCAGCATACAGGGGTCTGAGGAGATGGCATCTTTCACTTCCACCAGCGAGAACATGACGTCCACTGTAACCTCGCTTCCACACTAGATGACAGATCCTCCCCATGTTACAACTCCTATTAACCCAGTACTATCTATCGTGCAGGGTAGTACATGATTTGTTGTACCATGGTGGTCAGCTGCGACCGCGCAAACAAACGTTGGTGAAACTTGGTTCACAAGTTCGTGTATGGCGTCATATTATGGTTTAATGAGCCACATTGGTACTATACTAGCTATAAGTGTGTGGATGAAGCTGGGATAGGGCAAACGAACGTTTTCTAGCATGCAGCTGGGTTCTGGCCGAATCAGGGGACTCATGAGGACGCTACGACTTCCACGGGGTTCCACAGGAATTTTTAGAGACACTAGGAGAGATACTCTTTCGATCGTTAACAAAGCGAGCTGGTGCCACATATGGAGACCATTTCGAAATGTGTATTCAACGGACTGCAGGGATGGTATGGTCACTACACAAACCCTTAATCGCTTCAGTCTAATTTGAATTGGTGGGTATCTTGTCTGTTCGCTACAGGAGCCAAGGAACAGTGCATCGTAGTGGAGGCCACACCAAACAACAACAACATTAACTTTGCGTTAAAGGATTACCGATTTGCTACGCCTGGTCAAGTGTGTTGGTGTATTTCCTGTGTCTCTGTTAGATTGCTCAACCATGGAAGCAACAACATGTCTTTGTTATCTCATGGTGCAGCTTTATACTTCTTGCGACGCAAGGGAAAACATGGCACCCTTGGCACGGAACATATTTGAGAGATGTGAAGAGATACGTCAAGGTTCCATCGTCAGTATCTTCATTGGCGAAAGTTTCGTCAGTGTCAACAAGCACCCGAACTGCAACTGGGACAGCCTTCAGGCCGCAATACAGAAGGTACTAACTAACGCCATGAGAGACAGTCACTCTTTCGGTTTTATAGGGGGAAAAGCGACGAATGTACAAAAGAACGGCGAAAAAAAGAATGTATCGGATTATCCGTTTTCTACTTTGGAGTACTCGAGCAAGGATCGCATTGCATACGTTACGCTGAATCGACCTGAGCAGCTCAATGCTATAAATGAGACAATGCCAGCAGAAATTTCGCAGGCTGTTGAACGTGCCAACCAAGACGATAATGTCCGTGTTATTGTCATCTCTGGGAAGGGCCGGTCGTTTTGCAGTGGATATGACCTTGAGATTTACGCTGAAGCACCTCGTCCCGTACCGGGGTCCCAAGAAATGCCATGGGATCCTATGGTTGACTTCCAGTTGATGTATCGGAATACGAAACATTTTATGAGTCTCTTTCATTCGGATAAACCTACTATATGTAAAGTCCACGGGTTCGCAGTAGCCGGTGGCAGCGACATTGCACTCTGTTGCGATTTTGTGGTGATGGGAACTGAGGCACGCATTGGATATCCTCCTGCTCGGGTTTGGGGTTGCCCCACGACAGCGATGTGGATTTACAGACTCGGAATGGAGCAGGCAAAGAAAATGTTGCTGACTGGGAGAATCATCACTGGACACGAAGCTGAGCGTATCGGTCTGATCGCCGAATCTGTCGCGGATGCCCAGTTGGACAGCAGAGTGGAAGAATTAGCCAGCGATATGGCGCAGATCCCCACTAACCAACTTATGATGCATAAGATGCTAATCAATCAGTCATACTCCAATATGGGGATCGAATCAACCCAGCGTTTGGCCACCGTGTTTGACGGGATGGCCCGGCATACACCTGAAGGAATCAAATTTAAAGACAACGCAGAGAAATTTGGATTTAAGGAAGCTGTCGCCAGACGAAATCGCGGAGAATTCTAATATTTGGACTCCTTTGATTTTCAGTGGTTCCCGGAACCTTGGTGCAACCGCGCGGCATTGTATAACCCCCGTTGAAGTACTTGGACCATTCAAAAATACGCTATGTCCAGTTTCACGGCGTCACGCTCTTTGGTTCGTTCTTAGCAGATATTGTAGTAGTCTACAATTGTTGTACCTTAAAACAGCAGAGAGCAATCCCAATGTACAACTTGTACCACGTGGTATATATATATATTGTACAGGACATGAGGATGGAAATTTGCAGGTGAGTTGCAAGGCACTGTTTTGAATATCATTGAACGATACACAATTATATAATAAATATACAAGCCATCACAGTCGGGACCGTGCGTACAAAACTCTGAGCCTCTCTTCCTTACAGGTTGAAGTTCGCCAAGGGGGGCGGCCTTCTCCAGAAGAACTAAACATACACGATGTTAAATGATTGGTTATGTTGTTATAACAGTGAAGTCGATACTCGTTTCAGCTTTCGTCATGATGTTGCGAGCAAACAGCGTCCGAAGCATTGCTTCCAAAGCGTGGCGTGTACACGGCACGCGCACCACATCGCGGTCTGCCAGGAACCATAGTACACGATTGTATTGCAGCGGGATACACGGGACTTTCGGGTGCCTGAACTTACAACAGAGGCCAATTACTGGTTTGTCTTTTCCGCTGAGGCATCAGGCACGAGGAATTAGCAAAACAAGTAGGTCCAGTTCTTTGTGATGTTGGCTGCTGAACTTCCATATTCTTACTTACCTCCATGCAGCTTCGCTGTTGGACGACGATACTAGCACTGTAGCCAAACATGTGACGGTCGAAGACACTCCGAATGAGAACAGTCTGAAATTCGTCCTGACAGATCATGAATTAGAGGCTTCTGGGCAGGTACTGTGACGCTGCTCGTGTTTACGGTTTAAGGGATCATGGCAAGAGTCGATCTGATCAATGGTTGTGCAGCATTTCAGCTCTATAGAAGAAACAGATGATGTGGCTCCAATTGCCAAGAAAATATTTGAAGCATGTGGTACAGATAAAATAACCAGCGTGTTTTTCGGAGCTGACTTTGTCAGTGTGAACAAGACTCCTGAAAGCACTTGGGAAGAGATGAAGGAAACAATTGAAAAGACGATTTCCGATGCAATCGAAAACGATGAACCTCTTGTATACGCTCAAGACGATACTGGTGAAGATGGTATGTTTCGTCTGGTCCTCTTGCTTCCTATGCTTTTAACCGGGGCTGGCATTCCTGTGCAGATGAGGATGAGGATGAAGTGGTAGCCATGATAAAAGAGATTATTGATACAAGGATAAGACCAACCGTTCAAGAAGACGGTGGCGATTTATTCTATGTGTACGTTACAATAAATTATGTGTGGCCAGAAGCGGCGTCGTTATCGAAATATCCTGGTATGCAGAGGGTTTGAGGATGGCAGAGTGAAACTGAGGTTGGCAGGGTCTTGTGTGGGCTGTGCCTCAAGCACAGAAACGTTGTATAATGGTGTAGAGCAGATGTTGATGTATTACGTTCCGGAGGTTGAAGGCATAGAACAGGTAGGTGGTGATGTCTGGTCTAGCAATGTAGTATCACTCGTTGACTCCGTTGCAGGTCACCGACACGCCGCTGGACAAAGTTAATGAAGCAGAATTCGAAGAATTAGAGAAAAAACTTGAGGAAAATGGTTGAATATTTAGTCAAGCCGATCAACGTGACGTCCGTTCCTCTTGTTTCGAGAGGAGTGTGCTGCACACAGAGAGCGTGAATCACGCTTCCTTGGTCGACATAAATTCACAACTTCAGAGGTACTACGCTGTATTTCTGCAAAAGTTCTAGTAGCATGCAATATATTCACCCGTGGTGCTAATTCCATGGTCATGTCGTTAACTGCCGTTTCTTCCATCAAGGGTATGTTGCAACTTCCGTGACGTCATCCACTTCCATTGGGTGCGTTGTGAAGGTAGAGGTCAGTGACACACGCGATCCTCAACAGAGCGTCATGGACCTTTATGATAGATAAGAGTGTATTTTGTAGAAATTATGATAGGATGCTGCTTCATTTAGGTCGATTTCTGGGAGAGAAGCATAGTGTGTAAGATGTGGGGAGGTTGCGTCAGAGCGGCGTCCTGTCGTCATAGGAGCCTTCACAGGTATATGAGGCCGATTAGGCGAAGTATACAACCTCTATTCCGTTCTTTTTCTTTCCATTCCCAACAACCGGATTATACTGTGGACACGAGCGCCCTGGAAAACTATAGCGGCGACCATGAAAGAGACCATGCCACCATTACCGCAAACGCCTCTCGGAATCGCGTAAGTACAACAAACTCTGGCACATCGCTTTCTGGGTCAATTGTATCTCACGATGAATGTGGAGGTGGCCTCTGCAGGAAGATCCTGTTCCGGCTAGGATCGTTAAGTTGGAAGACATCACTCCCACTGTACGGCTGATTCAGTTGCGTGCTGAGGACTTACAAGACTGCTCTTTCAAATGTGGCCAATGGGTACGTAGGAGGGGATCTGTTTCCTTGAGAACGAGGGAAGAATTATCGCACACCGTCCCCACTACAGGTTGATCTTTTTATACCCGAGGTTGATATCATAGGGGGCTTCAGCATACTGTCGAAACCGTCAGAGCTGCCATATATTACCCTGGCTGTGAAACACGCGTACCACCCTCCAGCATATTGGGTGCACAACCACGCCTCAGTGGGACAGCAAGTTGCTCTACGAATAGGAGGAGAATTCTGTTACAACATATACGAAGATGAGCACCGTAGAAGGAGGCACTTATTGCTTGTTACTGGTGGTATTGGTTTCACACCGCTGCATTCTATACTGGCGCAGTGGTATGAATGGCTGACGATTACATCGGAGGGGAGGGAATCTAGTAGCGCGCTAACATTAGTTTATAGCGCAAAAACGCAGGAAGAATTACTCTTCGCCGGTGAACTCAAAGCAATGCAGCAGAAAGTGGGGAGCGACAGGCTTCGAGTGCATTTCACTGAGACGGCTTCAACCTCTGGAGGGTCCACTGCCGAAGAGAACACCGAGAGCCTATTCAACGCTAACGTAATGCATCAGGGTCGAATTGATCGGAGTTTATTGGAAGCTAGTGTTTCCCCTCCTTTCCTTCAATGCGACACACTTGCGTTCCTTTGTGGCCCCCCTGTGATGACTGATACCATTAACGACACTCTCTTGTCCTCGGCAATGCTCCCGTCGGAAAAAATTTGCTTCGAAAAGTGGTGGTGAACAATTAGTTCTGCATAATCTGCCAGCATCAATGATAGAAATGCGCTACAGCGCGCCTGCAAAGAGGAGAGCGGCAATAGAGAATACAATTTTAATGTTCTATCGCTTGTCTTCACCAAGACAACAGAGCTGCCACGGACTCGCCTATCCCTTCTGGTGATGGTTCTTTGGAGACTCTGCTACAGGGAACTGCTTCGGTCTCCAGCTCTTGTTCCGTCGAAGGGCCGATAGCGACTATTTGAGGTTTATGGCCCGTATGAGACGTCAGTATACCGGCTGTGCTCAAGGTTTGGACTCCACTCGGGCTGAAGATGCATAATATTGTTCGACGCTCCGTCCATTCCCCGCTAGAGCCCTCGCGGATGATCTTATGCCGTCGTAAGTCACTAGTAATTTTCTCCGAGCTACGCGAATGCGACCGATACACTATTATTTGCTTCAATAAAATACCATCGTTTTCAAGTGACGGAATGGCAGGGCGATGCTTTTCGCCGCACAAAAATAGACACGTTGGTTGCTGCTCTGTTTCGTTTAGTCGTTCCGCGAAATCATCTTCTATGAATTGTTTAAGTTGATCCGCGTTTCCACAACCCTTTCCTCGTATATTGCTAAATCCAAGTTCCTCTAGTTTCTGACTAGTCTTTTTCCCGACACAGTAGAGAGTTGTGTCGCCTGATAAAGCAGAGACGACTACATCGAGTTCCTGAGCGCTGAATCTGCCTAGGGCCTGACTGAGTGCTTCTACCGCGCGCGGACTGGTCAATATGACAGCATCGTACTTCGTTTCCTTTCTCTCAATACTCTCCAATGCGCTCACAATAGAATCTGTCCCACAGAATTCAAATCCGAGGAGGGGACAAAAGCTGACGTACACATCATCTTCACGGCTGCTCTCGTCGCTTTGGGTTTCAGTGCACATGACTCTCCTGTTCGGGAGATACTGGCGCAACGCGTCTATATACTCTTGATCTGCACATGTTCAACTCATGACTCATTCTGCATACTTTGGATAGGAGTAATGCCCGTACGCACCTGGTTCTTTGAACAACACGACATTGATGGTTGTCTGTTCTGCGCCAGACATAGTCCCACAATATGGAATCCTCTTGAGCCACAGTAAAGCTCTATCCTACTAGTTACAGTAACTGGCACTCCAAATCTACCTAGGTGGTCGCTCATAGCCTGTACATTGTGGTTTTGCCCGTTTTCTAAGTTTCCCCCGTGAAGTTCATGTGGGAACAGTGCACCACGCAGGCTGGCAGACGCAGCGTCCACGGCGGACTCCACGTTTAACCCTAACCGTCTGCTCGCAATTCTGAGAATCTGGAGAATTTAACGCCGACGATCATGCGAAAGCAAATATGACCCATTGGCGAGCTGTATTTGTTTATCCCATAGTTGAGTGTGTCATTGCTTTCAAGTTGTGCTGTATGGCCCAAAAGGTGGTTCACCACTGGAGGTCGTCCGTGGGCAACTTCACAACAACTTCAACGCTGGAATCATCCCATCGTGATAATCGTGTAACAGAAGCGTGAAGAGGGTTTGTTGCAAATGTTTTGATGGATCAGACTTCGTAAGAGGTGCGCTTGTTTGTTGAGGAGAGATTTGGGCCTGAATGCGCATTCAATGTGATGAGTAACGAAGAAGGAGCCTATCGTCCGTCTAGCGAAGAAGCTCATGAGGAAGATGATGAGGAGAGTATACCCGAGTCTGAATTCGTTGACTGTCATTGTCACATAACCGACGCAGTGTTTGATGAGGACCGGATGGATGTTGTTGAACAAGCAAGACGTCAATCTGATGTATCGCACATTCTCGCGGTGGCTAGCGGGGTGGAGGACATCGAAAAAGTTGTGAATCTCTCGAGGGACTCAGCATACAAGAACGTCATTTTGCCTTGTCTGGGAATGCATCCCGAACAGCATGAGATACGCTCCGTAACCGGTCTTAAGGAAAGCCAGCCTATGCTGGATGCTATTCGGCGATACGCTGATGAAATAGTTGGTAAGCAATTCTGATGGTGTGTTTCGGTTTCAGTCGGGGTCCCAACACCGAGGATTTGTTGTGTTGCAGGGATCGGCGAAGTGGGGCTCGACTTTACACCTCGTTGTGTAACCTCATGGAGAGATTCGGAAGAACCGACAGATCCGTACATTCGAGAGCACGGCTTTCCAGATGATAAATCGGAGCACGCTGTGAAACAGGCCCAGCGAGAGGTATTTGCGGCGCAAATAGAGCTGGCAAAAGAACTACATCTACCACTAAATGTGCACAGTAGAAGCGCTGGGGTAAGACAATTCAGCAGTCTTTGCCCTCTCAAGAATGTTTTGAGTTTGATTTGTGTAGCTGCAGCACTATGCTATTGATATGTTGCTGGAACATGGCGCCCCTCCATCTCTGTTACACGCATTCGATGGCAAAGCTAAGTATGCCAAAAACGCCGCCGAGAAGGGCCACTTCTTCAGTATACCCCCATCAATTGTGCGTTCGGGACAAAAAGAGAAACTGCTTCAGGCGCTACCTTTAAGTCAAATTGTGCTCGAGACGGATTCTCCAGCTCTCGGCCCTAACAAGAACGAGCGTAACGTACCTTCGAATGTACTAATCTCAGCTCGCGAAATAGCGAGGGTGAAAGACGTCCCGTTGGATCACGTTGTCCAAACGGTGTTCCAAAACACTCTGCGACTCTTTCCGCGTATCTCGAGATATCGGTAGTTCCTGCCTTCTGGTTGCCCAAATTGAAATGCAGCAACAATATGGTATATGGATGCTTAGCTAATTCACCCTGCTGCAGTGTATGGATGGTGTTACTGAAGACGTTATTTGTCGGTGGAGTGCTGAGTTACCACTGGTATCAAGAGTTTGCGAGGGACTCCGTCCGTCGCCCATATACGATTCCAGAACATTTCTCCACCAAAATAGCAATACACGTTGCGGGACTAGGGATGCCACAACCGTTGTACGTAGTTACGGTGGCCATTGCACCAACTCGCCAATCCATTGTGCCACGGCGCCGCGTGACGTGACGGCGGCCAGACGGTCCAGACCGGAACTTAGCTTCACAAAGCTGACTCTCGGTGCATTTAGTAGATAGACCTCGCGCATCGGGTGCTTATGTCTGTCTAGAGGCGAGCAGGTTAGAGCAAATTCCTATGCTATTTTAGCGAGATGGTGCGCTTATTAACAGGCGACGAGACTGGGCTCTATAAGGATGTCTCCTTGGAAAAAGAGCACGCCATTCGATGGGGTATACAGAGCCGAAGGAATGGTATTATACATATGAGATGGAGTGGACAGGTGGATGCTCCTGTTCATAGAGGAGAGCACCCAGAAGGTGACGATTCTAAGAACAGAAAACGAGAGTACAAAGCTAGAGAAGCGTACTTGACCAGCATCAACAGGTAATGTGTCACTGTTTATCCTGACTCCCATCCTTTATTGTGTGTTCATTGGTTTTTTCATAGCTTCTGCTTCGTACTAAGAAAGAATCCGATTGGGAATAACCTGCATGTATTTGCTACGCTTATCATTGCTTCTCGCAGGAGTGGTGTGGTGCAAACGTGGGAAAGTTCGACTCAGAATTTGGCACATGAATTCCAAGCTATAGAAAGCCCGTTTGGAAATGCAAATAGGGGGAAAACTCATGAGAATGGGAAGCAAATTAATGATGATAACTCAAGAAACGATTTATCGAAACTGACACCGGCTGCCGTCAGGCCACTCCCATCACAAACTTGCGTGGGTCTTGAAGTATTGCCCTCTGGGGCGTCCGGCACACAGACTCAGTTCCCACGGTAAGGGTTTGTCGTTTCTGTGTATTGTGGTATGGGGTAGCTCGAATGAAGTTTACCTATGCAGAGGACACCCAACTAAATTTCTTGTCGGTACTCATGATGGTGCTGTTAGACTCTTTGATTTGGGTTCGCAGTCCGGGACAAGTCCCATATTTTGCCTCTCCACCGGAAGCAACATGGAAGTCGTGAGGTCTCATTCCCCAGGAGGCGTCATTGCAACAGCAGGGAAGGAGAATCTACTCCGCCTATGGGATATGGAAACCCAGAAGCAATTCTTTGACAGCAAGAACGTTCGTCACAATAATCTAAACATGAGAGTTCCATACTGGGATACTGATGCTCAGTTTTGGGAAGCGGGAAACGATGGCTCGAATCTGCAGAACTTTCCTAGGGAATCTGAAGGAAGACTTGTAGTAACATGCGGGAAACATGGATACGTCCGTCTTTACGATAGCCGTGAGAGAAAACGCCCCGTTTATTCATTCGGCCATGGTGAATGGCCATTTAATCGCCTTATCTGTGCACATGATAAGAACTATGTGTACGTGTGCGATACTACAGGGGAGTTGCATAGGTTTGATTTACGCAATCAGAAATTACTGTGCTCCTATAAAGGACATGCTGGCTCCATTCGGGACCTAGCGCTGCATCCTCGGCTACCACTTGTGGCTTCGGTAGGATTGGGGCGCTCTCTTTTCGTGCATCACACTGAAACACGAACACTTGTGAAACGAGTGTACATGAAACAGAAGATAACGTCAGTACTTTTCACTTCAGAAATGAAGAGGAAACATACCGAGCAGGGAATACCCTCTAGTTCGAACTCTACCGCAGTAAATGTGGCCAAACGACTAAGAAAGGAAGGAAATGCGGACAACGGAAACCCGGACAACGGGAACCTGGACGCGAGACGTAGCCAACGGTGGGCGCCGGGTGAATCTCCCGCTGCATTTTCATCATCGCAATATGCATGTGCAAGTCCTCAAAGTAAATTTCTACACGACCATGAGGATAGCGATAATTCAAGTTCTGATGAGGATTCTAGTCTCTGGAAGACTTTAGATGAGAATGCCCAGTACAACAGAAACGTAAATCAGGGTGGATCGGAGGAATTTTCGGAAGATGCAAACAGCCTACTATCCGATGATGACGTACAAGATTCACGGGAGCAAGATGACGTAGAGTCCAGTTCCTCAGAGGAGGACGGCGCTCAAGGCCGTTCAACAAGGCAGTGGGCAGAGGAATGGGCTGAGGAGAGTGATAATGAGTCACTACCCTCTGACGATGAAGAAGCAGTCACGCTTGTGGACTCAAAGAAAGCACAGCATAAGATGAAAAAGGAAACCGCCGAAGCGAGAAGAACTCAGGCTCGAACCAGAAAACGACAAGGGAATTCAACGGCGAACGTGAAACGGCGGAAGCAGTAAATGGAAAAAACAATAGTTCGCTAATGGAAAATTATTGGGTTACTGTGTGTATTGTACCCACAACATTTTTCACTTATGGCTTTCTACTTTTTTGTTTTTCCTCGACTCTTCTTTTCACTGCTTTTCTCCGTCGACCTCTGTAGGTTGTCCAAGGAAAGCTGAGGCAACCCATACACAACAGGATTGTACGCCACCCTCAGCTTCGAGCTAATTGCCCCATTACGAACGGGAACCTTTTCTTGAGAGCGAAGATGCACAGCTTTGCTAAGAGGAACCGACGCAGCGGTTTCTGTGGACGTTGTTGACCGCCGCCAGACTTCCGAGAACCAGCGATACGCAGTAGAAGGGCTGAGGGACCATCGGTTCTTTACAATTGTATTCGTTCCACTTAATGACAGCAATGCAGCAGTTTCCCATGGGCTTTCGAATTGTTGTGTTTCGGCAAATTGAGAGTTCCGGAGACGGGCCAGCCGTTTTTCACATTTACTCGAAGAAACAAGGTCTCCGAGTACCGCAAACCTGCAGCGTCGGCAGTCCAGGTCTAGAAAGTGGAGCGGCGATACGTTGTTAAAAATGTGTCCTGGTAGAAGAGTGACAACCCCCCCTTGCCACTTTGAGAACGAAAACATGCCGCCCTCAAAGCCATCTCTATTGGCCTGTTTCCCCAAAACAGCAGAGCTGGATGATACTTGCCCATTGAATAACCTTGCCCATTGGGTTTCTGTTGGAATAGTATCGGTGCCGCAATACCCCATCCACTGAGAATCTTTCAAAAACTCTGATTGGAACTTCGAGGATAACTGAAAAGCTGTATTTTCATGCGAAATATCTTCTTCGTGTCCAGCTACGTCATCAAATTGCTCCTTTTTGGGGTCTACGACAAAAAACACCGACGATGAATCTGCTGGTCCACATCCACTAACGTAATTGTCTATACCGCTCTTAGTGATTTCCAGTTGGTCGGTTTCTTTTCCCATCCACGCATTCAGGTAGTCGATATTGCTGGAACCATCTTCCGCGGGGACAGTAAATCCTTTGACGCTCCACAAGAGCGCTTCCGCGCAAGGCATGTGAGACGGAAACTGGCGCTGAACTGGAAGATCATCTGCTGCGACGGACGACGAGCTTGGCTCTGAAGAGGGATTGTCCATAGACTGCAGATTCTCCTGAAACACATCGCTACTCGCTGCTTCAGTGCACCGGCCAGACTGAAGCCAGGCCCTCCGATGCACTACACCATCCCTATCGGTGGTCGCATGAGACAACGCCATTCTGTTGGAGTAAAATTGCAGTGACAGATCTCTGCTCACTGCGTGATTCCTCATATAGGTTAACGCTTCTAGAGGAAGTTCAGATAATTCTGGATCTAGCAGCAACAACAAGGGACTCTCGCTCTTTTTGAGAATATTTCCGATTGTATCGCATGTTCCTGAAAAGAGGGGATCCATGAGTTTCTCTAGACGGTTCAACAGAGCTTCCAGTCTTTCCTCCAGATCGTCCTGGGCCGTTACGCATGATTCGTCATTATCTGCAGTCCCAGAGAGTTTGCATTCTTGTAACTCTAAGAAATGACGCTGCATTTCTTCACGAACATCAATGGCCTCATCATCATCTTGAGGGGAATACGCGTTTTTCGTAGCGTTCGAAAGCGCTTCGGAGGGATAATCCTCAGGCGTGCCATTCTTAGGGGATCTAATTATATCCTGTACCCGTTGGTCAAACTGCGACACGAGGCGAGACGAAGATTTCGAAAGCTGTTGAAATTGATCGATCAGGAACTGCATCTCTGTAAACGCTTCTGGAGTCCATCGGATTTTCCTAACAACAGTCTGAAGACCCGTCACATCTCCATCACTAGTGTCATGAATGGTAAAATCTTGGTCTGACAGCTCTTGTTCACATAGCCCCACGGATGCTTTTGATTCCCTCCAGGCAAGGGAGATGTAAACGGAGTCACTACTATGATCACATTGGATTAGGAGCACCATATGGTCAGTGGGTACTTTCCTTATAGCATCCAGGAATGGACGGGAACAGTCCAGTAGCTGAAAAGGCAACGTCTGGTTCAACTCCCGCTGACACTCTATTACGTCGCTGCAATGCCTTCTGCTGGAGGCGGGTTCCGCTGCCATGTGAGAATTGGAAGCGACAAATGCGTTTTCGGAACATTGTGGGTAGGATGTGCTGCCAGCATTGGACGGCTTTGAGCAGCAAGAGGTTAAGCATTCACTCAAAGCCATCAGCTCTGCGTTTTCGTTTGGAGTGAAGCCCAACTCAATTCCTTGGTCAAACTGATGCCTACTTAGCTTTCTTAGTTTGATGATGAACGACGGAGCCCCGCAATCAAATTCCGGGACGGATGTATCACTAGATTCGTCACCTTGAGAAAACGGTGTGCTATATCGGGCAATCTTCAGTAGCAGACCGACCATTCGCTGACGCGCACGAACACTTTGATAGAGTGCTAACCCGGCAAATGTCCTGCCCGGGAAAACGGTCCCCGTGGTTTCTGCCAACCGCAGAGCACTGTCTCCGGCCGTTACCCAGTCACCCATCGAAATAGACGACCAAAGAGCACTTTTGAGCGCAACCTGAGCCATTAAATGATCATTTGATACCTGATGAGGAATTCGAAGTTTGAGTGGGCACACTCCATCAATCTTGAAGCCACATTCCCGTGTGTAATTTTGAACAAGCTCATGAATAGTGCAGGATTTCCCACCGAACCCCGGCAACACGATGTGTCCACGTTGAGTATCCGGTCCAAACCATTTAGGCGGTCCTATCAACCCCAGCTGATCCACAATTTCGTTCGGCAAAACAGAACTGCAACCGGCCTCCGAGAGACGCCATGAAATATGACTACTAATCGTTTGGCGCTTTTCATATAACAACGGATAAGACTGCACGGAGCTGCATTCAAGAGACTGGCTCTCACTTATAGGCTCGGCTTTCTTGCGGCCACTCTTATCTTTATCACCCTTTCCAGAAGGTTTTGATGGTTTTGTGCTAGAAGTTTCTATGCTCTTTTGCGAAGTCTCGGCTTGCCGTAAACGGTCCAACACCTTAGTAGTTCGAACAGCACCTCCAAGGGATACACCTGGATTGTCTAGGAGAGACACTCCCAGGGCTCTCAGACCTGCTTGTACTGGAACGTTGCAGTGCTTCAGCAAGCATAAATGTAAAATCGGGCTATCTAATAAAAGAGATCTCGGGTCTGATTCAACACTAAAGGATAAACCAACACCCAAGTCCGCAAGAACCTCATTAAGTTTATACGACTCAATGAATGCGTCGTCGACACCGCATATGTCCTGCCATTGCTCACTGTTGGGCCACGTTTCGTATTGTGCATCCTTTTTGTCAGGTTTCTTTTCCTTTTTCTGCTTTCCTGTACTGTTCGACTGTTTCGGAGCCTTCGCGTCTTTTGGAAACTCCTTTGCTTCTTCGAGAGTACCCCTTGGGATAGGTTCGAACTTCGCCGCGACGGGAACCGAGGAGACGCAAGCCACGGAAAAGTGAACCAACGTGAGAGAGGTTTCGTCTTCGCATACTGTATCTCTACACCACCACAAAAATTCGGGAAGTGAGCATTGAAATAATTCACCGTGTGCTTCATCCGGTGTTACCTCAACAAGGCTCTCCAAGGCGGGACTCGGATCCATGCTACAGCTCAGGCGTTGGAGGCAGTTTCCTATCACAAACAGCCTCCGCGCAACCAGAGAAGGAGATGCTTCGGACACTAAATCTGAGTGGGCCGAGCTGAGCTTTTCCACAAGATTCCTGAGGTGTGGAACATATTCGTCTGAGTACGGTGGAATGAATAACTGCGTGGCTGCTAATTTATTTGTCCGCACGAAACGAGTATTATCCCTCACGGTGTAGTCATATATGCCCAAGTGGTCGTCTAGTCTTACGCGCGAGACAAACATCATTTCGCGTAAAAGAGATTCCTTCAGTTCCATCCCTGAGACCATTTCCCATAATTTTCCAAGAAAACATCTTGAGTAGCATGCAAGCGTACTAGGGAAAGTAACGAAGTTATCACCACAAGCGAACGTGTTGCTAGGTAGATACTGCTTGCTGCTGTATTCCCAAACTTCAGCAACATGCTCCTGAACATGATCCATAAAGTGCGCAGCGTGCACAAGGGTTTCAAAAGCACTTTTGACATTGCTATGTCCGCCTCCGGTGTTCACTGGGTGCGAAAACCATCGTTGGGCAATTAAAAAAGCAAACGATTGTTGAATGCCATCACCCCAGCTTCTTAAGCGAAGTCCCGCGTTATCAGCAATGCCCTTACAATTTTCAGACAAGGATTTGGCTCGCCAAATTAAGACAGTCACCAAGACGATAGCACCTTCAACCATAAGCTTCTGCAAACCAAACGCCTCCGCTATGGCAAACGCTCTCATTGCATGAGATAGGGCTAGGGTGGAGACCGTTAATCCGTCCTCGCCTGTTCCATCCCAAGTAGGGAGAACGGCGCTCGCTAGCCAGTGTGCCCGAATGTTGTCGATTGCACTATCCACTGTTAAGTCACCACCACATCCAGCAGACTGGTCTTTGAGTACAGAGTCTGGAAGCTTGCCCAGTTTGTACCCTTTTGGACACACCAAGGGTCTTTTCCTCACAGAATTGTCCTCTCCTACTAAAGAGCCTACAAACACAACGTCCAATACGTTCTCCAGGGGCGCTAAAACGTTACGGGCATTACTCACTTCAGTGGGGAACATCTCCTGCAAAAACGATAGGGAAGGAGAAACGAACTCTTGAGAGCATTGTGATTGGGTATTGTCCGCAGTTCTCCCGTCTACATCTACGCAAATTGGCACCATAGTTTTCTCGGTACACAATATCATTTCAACCAGCAGATGCACAAAGTCTTCAAAAGATGCAAGCGAGATAGAGACACTGGATAGGAGATGGAACAACGAATATCCATCAGCGCGAGGTAACTCAACAACCGCTTCACAGGAGGACGTTGTAAGCGAATCAAGTAGTTCCCTTCCAGCGTGCTTCGCTTGCTGCCCATACCCTTGTTGGAGCTTGATGGCCAAGTACAGCAGTGCAATCTTCCGCTGAAGGACAGCGTCATCAAACACTACTGCATGGCGCCTACTTTGCTCAATCCACTGTACTGCAGTGGTGACATCTCCGTCCGACAGAATGCCCACTCCTACCGAGAACCACAGATGGCGCGGTGTCACATTTCCGTCTCCAGAAGCTAAAGGTGGCGGGATTGAACGTATTTGAGTGCACGAACTTCCTGACACGGAGTTACGGTTTGATTTACTGTCATTCAGATGATTCTGTTCCTGTCTTAGACGAACATCTCCTTCATATGCAGCGATTTCGTCAGCAGAGGGCCCCTGCTGCAGTAGATTGCCAAGGTGAGATCTGGCCGAATTCTTTGTAGAAAGCGAAACCTTTTTGCCAAAAGCATCGAACTCCAATATTGCTTTTGTTGTGCCACCATCATTTAGCCCCAAGGAAGCGCGGAGTACAGAGCTACATTGGGATTGATTTAGACGGTCCAGTAGCTGTAGCAAATGAATTCTGCTTTGTATCATTGCAGATGGTACATTTGACGGTGCAAATGTTCCACTGACTATGTGTGATAGAGAATTGACCACAGCGTCAACCGCACCCCCGTACTGCTCCTTTAAAACACTTACAACGTTTCCGGAATGAAAAGAAGGATCATGTAGAGACCGTTGAAAGCATTTGTCACTCAGTAAACTTAGGGTCTCCTGGTCGGCACTTGCCTGAACGTCGAATCGGTTTCGCAAGTAACATTTACTCGGCACGAACGGGGCAGATACAAAACGATCCGTAACCACAACGGAAAGAACGATGGGAACAGACGCGTGAGCCTCCAAGTCGGCATCCATTAGCATTTTGCTTAAGCTCTGGAGTGTGTCGAGGAGCATTTCCGGTTTATGTACCGTTGCCGACGAAACGACACTCTTCTTCAAGTCAGCATCCCTCATCTGTTCGGCATACGCTATCGAAGCAGACATAGAAAATAAGTTTCTTACAGCTGGAGTAAACAAGTCTCTTCCTTGATCTATGCTAATCCAACAGTCTTCTACTGAGACCGTTCGAAATCCGCTTAAGCGTTCCTTGTCTTCACATTTCTCAAGGAGGTACGTTGCATACTCTCCGGACACCGCCGACACAGCAGGACAACCAAACCATGGGAAAAACCCGAGGCCACTTGCTGCGGAGCACCAGTCTTTAGGTTCCATTAACTGGACAAAAGGGACTCCTGCTGCCACTCTTTGCCGCTGCCACTCTTCATACCCACCAGCGCAAGAGGCAACCGTGGTCCTTAACTCTTCATTCGAGTTAAACAAGTTTTCTGCGGCCACCGCGTTAAGTGTAGCTGTGTGCAGTTTCCACAGTTCGAGTACGTAGTGGATAGCAAGAATGCTGTAGCGGATCCGTTCAGCACCGGTAGAGGAAATCTCAGCGAGCCGATTGAACAATTCAACAATTTCAATGTATTGAGTGATATTTAGCGTAGACGGCCAATCTGAAGTATTGTCCTTTGTTCCAGTACTAGAAGCACTTGAAATCCTTGAACTCTTGCTCCTCGACTGTGTTTTTGAGTGTTGCTCTTCGGTGATACTCTTCGTGCCAGACTCCCGCGTATTATCAAGAGCGCTGCTTCCACCGCTCTTCCTCCGCGATAATCGGGAGGAAGTGTGGCTGACAGTATCATCCTGCTTTTTCTTCGATCCACTTTCCCGGCTACCGTCATCCACTTCATCGTCTTCGTCATCCACAGAGAGTAGTATGTCGATTGCAGAATGCAACGCTGCCCGTACGTCATCGAGGGCGAACCGGTTTTTCAGCAACCACTCAGAGTACTCGACAAGCACGATTCGTTGGGCAAACGTACCCTCTAACTCAACCAAAGCGCTATCAAACGCCTCGAGTTGCCCAGATTCCTGCTGCCGAGAATGAGCCAGTGTCATCCACGCACGTGCGGCATCTTCACTATTGGAGGAGGATTTCAGCATTGCCAAGGCATGGGAAGTGTCTTCACCGACGTGAGCTTGCATCTTAATTTTGGCAGGCCACAGAGCATTATGAAAGTTTGCCGGAAGATGATCGAACACTTTATTTGCTGAAGAAAGACCCAAATCCCATTCATCCCTATCCGCATATATTGTCAAGATCGCTTTCGAAAAATCACATATCAGGCCGTTCAAGCTATTGACGGCGTACGATTCATCTTCGCACCTCTTCAGTGGTTCAGAAGGAAGTATGTGATGGCGCATCCCTGATGATGGTTTTTGCAAGCACTCTTTCATTTCGCAGGCGTTGTTCACCATCGAATCAAGCTCCTTAAGGAGGATCGAACGAGTGCCTTTCTTCTCAATCAGGGCTGAAGAAACGGCCCAACCATCGCTTAAGATATTGACGAATAGATGGATAGCCATAGCTTCTTTCGCGTGTTCTGCTGCAGCTGCAAACATCCGCATAGCCTGACGATATAGACTGTGCTCATCAGATTGTGGTAGTGGGGAAGTCTCAATATCGTCGGATGCTGACATATCGGCCAGCATTCCTACTAGCGCCCTTCCTCCTGCTCGTTGACACTCAGCAAGACATGTACGTACCAAACACCTCTCATTAGGTGAAAATTGAGGTATTGCTTCACGCGGCTGCTGGAGAATGCTTGAGAAAGACGTAGAAGCAGCGCAAGCCTGCCTTGACACCTGGAGGTTCCAACAAAACAATGACACACGAGCCACCTTCGAAAGCAGCCAACAAGATGCAACTGAAGCGGTGCCGAAAAACTCGGAAACTCCTGACACAAAGTTTTCGCTTGGGTTTCCTCGTTCAAGTAACAGCAGAATCAAAGCTTGTCCTGAGTAAACCTCGAGGCTCTCTATGGGGGTTGTACCGTTGCTCACATGTTGTGTAGAAAGTGATTCTGCCGCAAGAAAGCTCTTGCTGCTCAACGCACTAAGTACATGCGATGCATCCGAGGCAACGGTAAACCCCCTATGGTTCAACTCACTATCCACAAGTAATCGGCCAACAACGTCATATAGAACCGCTTTGAAATTCTCTGGTACTTGGCTACTGGTAACGGCCTTCGACGAGTCCTTCCCTTTCTTCTTTTCCCCTTTGTTGGATGAGATTCCTGAGTCCTCCGTTGGAAGCGTGCGATACGACCTTGTAAAGCTGTCGTTAGTATCCAGCGCTCTCGCTATCGCAATAAACACTAGTTTCCTCAATGCAAGCCACGAGGTTTCCGATTTGTTCTTGAGCTCAGTATCTGTGGCGCTATGATGGAATAATGGCGATGCAGACGTCCCGACTTCCTGTAAAGCAAGAGGCAGAGTATCCCAAGCGCACCGGAGCATCGCATCAACTGTTATCGCGCCCAGACCATGTGGACAACATTTAAGTGCTTTGGTTCCTTTCGTAGAGTCAAGTTGAAGCCAGTTCGGTTTACCTCCCCCATCCAGCTCCGGTATATTAGACACCGGGGAAAATGTGGCCGATGCAACGAGCACGGTTCGACAAGATGCGTCCCAGCTAGCATCCAAAAGAGAGGGACAGTACACGCTTTGAAAACGCGTACCCGCTACTTCATCTAACTTGCTTCTAACATGGGTACTACTATCGTGTTTCAAAACACCACATTGATTTAACAACGGCGCACTAGGGGAAGCCCCAACGAAGTCTAAACATTCCAGTAAGCCGATTACCCTATTCAAAGCCGGTGCTCCTCCATCGCAGCCTTCTGACATGAGTGACTCCGGTGTGGCTGAGAGTTCTTCCAGCTGTAGATCACTGCTAATAGCCACCCCCCGGGTTCCTACGTCTGCAATGTGAGGAAGTCTTGAAGTGTCTACCGAAGCAGAGCTCTTCGGCTGAAGTTTTCCGTTAGACGATTCGGCGGTCTGACTAAATAGCACGGAGTGAAGATTGCAAACAACACTGCGATAAATTGCCAGAGAAAATACATTATGCAATCTTGCCCTTGCTGACAGACGCAACAAATGAACGAGTTGAAACTGATCCAACGGAGGGATCGCAATGGTTGAGTTTGTGGATCCCTTCAAAATACCATCTAGAGGAGGAGACATGGGGCCAAAAATACTGTCGTGATCCGTAGGGCTCTCGTGGTCAACGGGTAACGTAACACAAGACCGCTCATATTCACTCTCTTTGAGTTTCGTCACAAGTCGATTGGACGATAATTGACCAGTGAATGATCCCAACAGCACGTACGAAGAAATGGCCAACATCGTCTGAAATTCCTCGCCTGCACCTTCTTGATCATTCCGAGACAGCTTTTCACGTCCACTACTTTCACTGATGTGGGCAGCGGCAGAGGCAAGATCGGCCAAAAGTGTCGTCTGCTGAGTACCCACGCTTACTAAGCAAATAAGTGCAGTATTAACGGCCCGACGAAGAGCCCCCAGCACTTGCACTCCCGAGCCACAGGTAGCCCCATACTTTGGTATCTGCTGGAATTCAATGCTCCCCGAGTATTTAATGCTACTACCAAAGACTGGCCTATGCAGCTCCCACAAAAGAGAGGCTCCTCTCTCGACCAACGAAGGGGACTGAAGCAGCAGGCCAGTTTTCATTGAAGAGACAAGAGCCGCCAAAATATCCGTTTTGAGTTTTCTTATATGGGTGGGACATCCAGGGACATCCAGTCCAAGGCAAAGCGTATAAATCACAGCAACGCGACGCCACTCCAGGCGATCTCTCCCACTACCTGCTGCCATCAACAACGCCAGTTCTTTAGTATTTGAGTATTCTTTGGAGCTACGTTCAATTTCTGAGACATGATCAAGGTCCCGGAAATCTACAGCGACATCGCTGGTAATGTTTCCGCTCCTATCAAACCAAGAGGAGTCACCATCAAATAGACTGTCAAAAAAGCCTGTAGTTGTATCCTGTTGCACGCTTCGATCCAACAAGCTCACAGCATCGCTAGTTATATCATTCTTTGAGGGAAGCTCGCAACCCATACTTTCATTTGTTACCATGGAGACAAACCTCCTACGCCGTTCTCTCCGGACTTCCTGAACAGCATCCCACAGCCGCTTAGAGCGGACTGCTAAGTCTCCTCCTTTACCAGCGAAGGCCGAACGAACGCGTTGCTCCAATGAAGGCGCAACATAAACGTCGTGAGCAAATACGTTTCTCGAGCTTGTCAGCGCAACGCACACCTTGCCGAAGAAGTGACACGCAAGTGATTCAGCAACGGACAAATCTGCGGATGCTTGCAGCCGTAGGATATCCTTATCATGTTCCATGTTCCATGTCCCACTATGTAGTAGATTGTATGCTCTGCATGACACAGCAGTGCAGCACAAGAAAGAGGCACAAGAGCAGAGGTTCCCCCACGTTTGTACCAGACGGCGATAGGCAGGGCCTACACTGCTTCCGTTAACCTTTTTCCTGGATAGCGATTCGTACAAAGTGTTTTCTCCGTTGACAAAAGATTCTGAATCATCCTCCACGGCACCATATTCTTTCGACGTGCCATAAAGAAACGAGTTATAGCGCTTTAGGATATCGCCTAGACACTCAACGCTAGCATTGGTTTCTGAAGATGCCTCGTTGTCATGTTCACGCTGTAGATAGTCGAAGTAGAGATGAGTACACGAGAGCAAGCACTGCTCAGACTTCTTGATTTGACTAACAGCTCCCTCGCGAGATTTTGATTGCTTAGCTTGTTCGATAGCAAACAATGCCTGCTCGTAGAGTGTCTCCGGGTCTTCATCAATGCTCGTATTCAACTGCAGAAGTTTTGCTAAAGGAAGGAGGGATTTATCCAAATAGCGGCCTTTGCTGACCTCGGTACTAGTCCCTGCCCTACCGATAGGGCCCTGTAAGTTATTGTAGAGTCCCAAGCAATCATTGTAGTGAAGGTGCCTCCGGCTTAGGGTATCTGCAATGTTGAGATCTGCATTATCTGCGCATACTTCTTTGCACCTTTGTAGTAACTCTCCTTCAGGAACAAACTCTAGAGAGGTGGGCGTATGGTGACCAAACTCCTGTGAATCCGGCCGTTTTCTTTGTTTGGAACCGATGTTCTTAAGAATCTCTGCAATAAATTTAACACCATCGTTTGATATAATGTCTCCACTTTTTGCAGGTACTTCTTCTTTCTTTCCCGACGACTTCTCACCATCTTTTTTCTTTGCCTTACTATTCTCCGTAGCTTTCTCAGCCCCGGTGGAGGAGAAGCCTTCAACCGAAACTCTTGCAGCTATTTGAAGAAGTTTTTCTTGCACATTGGTTGGAATTGAAGATCCAGTTTCTGCGGGAGAATAATCCAAGGAAAATGCGTTGCTAACTTGTTCTGCCGCGTCACCCAACAAATCATTGTGCACCAGCAACAGCGCACGTTCAAGGTAAGCATTTGCTCTGAGTATTAGTAGGTTGCTGTTCAGATATTCTAAGCCGTCGCAAATTAATTGCAGTATCCTCAAGGCAATGCTCGTTTGCTCGGTGTTCGTATGAGTAGTACTCGTTATCAAGCAGCGAGGCCGCTCTTCTTGTTCTTGCAAGTAGGGAAGTACCATATTCCAAGCACAACAGCACGCGTACTCCATTACATCCCCTTCTCCCAAACGAGATGCACCTGCTAAGGCTCGGTCTAAAAGTTTCAATGCATCCCTCCGGCGTTGCTCTGGACTCTTCTCAAGTTCCTTGACATCTCCAGCAACTAGTACTGGAACTGGCTCGGAGAGATTCTCTCTCTTGTATGAAAACCCACCACTCGATCTTCTGGTGAAAGTACAGGCTTCGAATTTCGCTTGAGCTCCGATAATGTCAGCAAATGCACGATGTTTCAAGTTGCTGGTCTTACTTGCCACTAGTCTATCCACGCACACAGAGGATAAGGTAAACAGGCGCGCTTTCAAGGAAACTGCAGCGCACATGAGCGTAATATCCGGGTCCTCCTGATCAAACAGTTGCTTTTCCGCTTCCGGCTTCGATATGTGTTTTCCTTCTAACTCCTGGGAATTCCCTGAACTTCCATCGGGTTTAGTTCGCGAAGAAGTCTTTTGTCTCGCTGAGCCCTTCTTACCACCAGAGACTGGGCGACTAGGAGTAGACTTTTCACCCGTGAGTTCAGCCATTGCTTCCTCCCAAAGGGACTTGGCCTCTTGAGGACGAGTCCGAGACAAGTACTTGTACGCCGGAAGCAAATCACACAATTTCAACGCATCAATACATACTTGTTCAACGTCTTTACCATCGGGAGGATCATGATATCCAGCGTCGATTCTCCCAGCCCCCTCCAGAGATACTTCTTCCGCTGTAGGAGACCCCTGTTGCTTTTGCACTCGCGATTTCTGGTCCCCTCCTTTGTCCGATCCGGCAGACAATCCTAGAAGTTTTTTCTCGAATTCTATCGTTCTTAATGCTAAGTCCTCTGCTACCTTTATTCCTATTCCCATGTGGCGTGTCAACAACGCTTGAATGTGCCGGCAATCAGCAGCACTGAACTGGGAGGCCAATGCCTGTAGTTTTGCGAGGTATTCCCCTCGCTTGCCTGAGGAAACGTCCTCCATATCATTCAAAGTCTTCATATTCTTATTGCTCGAACCAAAATTATCCTCCTGAGCGGAAAGACCCAAGTCATCGTGTCTAGACAGATGTACAGCGAGCGGCCGAAGTCGATTTCGCCATGGACCTTGATTCCCAATAGGAAGTTTTCTCGCTAGCTCAATAGCATCTGACATAAACTGCTGCGCTTCCTGATGCTGCTGTGTAGCATCTAAGCCATGAATCAGTGCAGATAGATTAGTGAGAATCCACTCGATACCTGATGTCTGATCTCCATAGTTGCTCTCCTTGAGAGCCTTAATAACGTGCTTCAAGGACGCTATCGTATACTTGAATCTATCCGACCGGAAAAGTGGCCGGGCCGCATGCCAGTGGAAAACTGACCCATTATAAACTAAGAACGTGGACTGAGTCACCTGTTCCCGCTTTGCAGCTTCTATTCCTGCCACCGCTGATTGCATCGCCTTAATATGTTTATCAATTGCAAATTCACTTGCCACATGAGACGCCTCGTGGGTTTCGATTGACGCTTGTACAAACAACGCTCTGCTGTAAAACTGTTAAGGGAAAGCAAAGAGTGAGACACAGAAAGAGAGAGAGAGAAACACACCGGTTTTGTATATCCTCCTTACTTGATCTTGTGGTGGATTAGAAAGAAAATACAGACTGATTGCGTCTTTCGCAGCCACGTATTCTTTCAATGCCGCTGCTCGTTCCGCAATGACAACAATCGTTGAGTGATGCACCCGACTGTTCAGCGAGCAATTATCACTCTCGCCCCCAGTCGTTTCCAGAGTAGAAAAGCGATGGATATCAAGCAGTATCGATACACTTTGTCGAATGTTTCCCACCGCATCCTCTACCTCCTTTTGTCCTTGAGGATCTTTGTGTTGTGACGTCTCCGTTTGAATACCTGGCTTGACCGCCGCCATCCACAAGTCATCTGCTGACACGTTTACGGACAAGGTTGAGTACGACTTTCTGTCAGATAAGACGGCAGAATTCCGATGCTGGTTCTGAGTATGCCGTTCCTCTTGATGCCGCTTGTGCTCATGAGAGCGCAGTTGATGTATCAGTCCGGAGCTGGCATCTGCTGTCGCCAGCTTGCCGAAGGCTGTTGCGCGCAAATGAGCATCCAACGACATTCTATTCGTATCTATCCGGAAAAAGCTATACAGTGTTTACTAGTCAATTGTTTCTTGGTATCTTGTCCCGAATGCATCCAAAGTCAGCCAATCGACCTCGCACACAACTCAACAGCAGTATACAGGATATCTGTGCAAGTAGAGGCAATATTCTATCGGTGGAATATCATCCAGCATTAGGTGGAACAAGTACAAGTGTGTGATACACATCATCGTATCATTCACTACCATGCAGCGTTGTGTGTATCGTGCGAGGGTTGCGAGGTGTCTAACGGCCGGGCGGCCAACTTCAATGAAGTCTACTGTCTGTTTCACAGAGGATACATGTTATTAATTGTTGGCAAACGAATGCACAGTAAAGGAAAAGACCACAACCATTCATTCTGTGTGCAAGCTTTTCGGTAACAGGGTCATTTTGCGTTCGATTCTGTCCTGCGTTTTTCCCCGAAGATAGTTATTCCAAGCCAACGCTGCAACACCAGCCACGGCGAACCAGTACCGATGGAAGGAAAAGAAAACATTGAGGCAGCAGCTGCAGTGGTGGGGAAACGTTGACGAGGAGTGGTTGGCCAACTTGAGAAATTCTGGCTGTACTGCACAAACACCCAGGGTGAGTGTCTTGGACACACACACATGTAACAGATAGCCCACTGGCCAGGAAGTTGACCGCCTCCTCTTAGCGAGGAGCAGTGTGCGTCCGTGTTAAGTAGCGATGGGCCCGCTATTCCGCCAGCCTCGCTGATATGCGCCGTGGGGGAACGCAACACTTGGATCCAGGGATCGCTTTCCTCGTTATTTACAGGTTGCGGTTATGGAAGGCAACATGGACTGTTTGTTGGCTACGTCTGAATCGCTTTGATTCCTTGGCTCTACTAGAGGACGGGGCCATGGTTAGGCAACAGGAATTATAACAAGCTAATCAGCTAATGAATGTATCCGAGAAATGAGGCACACTGGAGACAGAAAACTATACGTGAAGGGCGTGTATTAGTGTTGCTCCTACCGGAAGACGTGTATTCTATAGGCTACGCTACGCCGTGTGAGGGGTAAACCCTACCCGGAACCGCTCCAACATCTTCACGTTGTGGCGCATCCACATAACTGACAGTTTGGCTGTCACCAGCTTGCGAAAGTTCCGCGCCTCCCTTTTTCCCCAGTGGGAGCCCGGTGCTTTCCTAGCAAGTCTCTTGAGGAACTTGATCGCGTCTTCCCCGAAGCTGCCCGTCGCCTCTATCGCGAACGGGAAAATTTCTAAGTGGTGGTCGCTCAGATACCCATATTTTGTCAGCTTCATCTTCAGCCGCGAGAGTGACAGTCTACGGTAGCACTAATATATCTGATACATGTATGCTCTCATTTCGTGTCCCAGCCAACTTTACAAAAGTTGTCCTGTACAACCTCATGAATATACATTTATTCCCTGTACCCGGTTAGTGTCCCTGACCCCAGAGGGCGACAATTTGGTTGCTCATCGCCCTGGTCGGCAAAGCCACTTCGGGATGCACACTGACTATTGCTATGCACGCAAACAGGTGCATGTATAGCACGCAGTGACGGGACAAAAAATCCGAATACGGCTATCGAAATACTAGCGTGATATCGTCCAAATAAGCAGACTTCTGGGAAAGCATCAGTAGTTTCCGCCAGCAGGTCCTTTCGCGCCCGTCCGAAAAAGTAAGAACTGAGTGGCCCACTCCGCTTGACACGCAGTAAGGGTCTCACAGTTATCACAGTACGCAGAGCGAACGTGCAAGCGTGGGCAGTTCGGAGACGGTGGTCACCGAATCGATTTTTGGTCCTGTGGAGTTTGGTAGTGATAGTGACTCCTCATTGTAGCTGTTGTTCCGTTTGTTGCCCTATTTGCCCGTAGGTCTATAACAAACTGTCTCCTCCTCTCACACTTGTATACGTCCTTTGTTTCTTTTGTTGTCCTATTTGCCCGTAGACCTATAATATACTGTCTCTTCCTCTGGTGACTGCCAAGATTTCGGTTTGTCTGATGCGCGAGAATGTGTGTTAAGAGGATGCGGTCAACTTCCCGGCCGGTGGGCTGCTATCTGTCCCATTTGTGTGTGTATGTGCACATGATAGATCATTTCTTGGGGAATCTTGGGTCACTTGTAGAGTAATTTTAGGTATTCTTTCATTTTTCCTCAATCTTTGTAAGAGTAAATACAATACACACTCCCTTGTCCCACCAGGCAACAACAGCACCTTCATATTCCCACACGAAGTACTCCAACAATTCAGGCACTACCCTCTCAACCATCCCTGGCATGTGCCACCTGTCAAGACTATTGAAGGCATTTCTCACATCCTCCCGCTGTCTCCGGTCAGGTAGGGACTTGGGGGCAGTAGCACAGAGGTTTCAGGAGTTGGCGGGGAATTGTGGTGTTCAAGTTAACCAGTGCAAGTCGGCTTGCTGGTTCCAGACGATCAACGAGACATCGTAGACCGGAATGATGGAAATTTGCGTATTGTTTATGATGGGTTGGAATTGCTGGGCTCTCCGGTTGGCACTCCAAAGTTTGAAGGTGATTGGTGTCTAAGGAAAGTGCGAGAGATGAAGAAGCTCCTTCTCGTCCAAACCGAGACGTCTGTGCCGGTACGAAGTCGTCATATTCTCCTAAGAGACTCAGTGATTCCTGCAAATTAATTACCTCTTACGGACGGTTCCTGCTCATCACCGTACTCGAGCCACAGTAGCCTTTGACAATGCCGTCGTGGAAGTTACCCATTTGTTGCCTGGAGCGAAAGGATTTCAGGACGCTGATAAAGTGAATAGATGTCATCAGATCCATTTACCTTTGCGCTATGGCGGATTAGGACTGGTTAAAGCCTCCTCTATCTCAACCGCAGTGTATGTTGCCTCAGCATGGGGTTCAGGGGTGGAACAGGACTCAGATATTCGTACTTCCCTTATCTCAAATCTGCAGGCGCAAGGAGTGGATCTTCAGGAGTCTACATTAGAGGAGTGTGCACCTAATCAGAGCTGGCTCACTGACCAAATAATGAAGGGCGAGCTCAATTGGAGCTTTCCCAAAGGGGATGAGGATGGAAGGCCAGAGTGTATGTGTAGTAGCTGTTTATGTTTCTAGTTCGGTAACAGGCGCTGTTTACAATTCCAACTCATCTTTGTAATACTCCAAGACCATCAACATAATATACAATCAACCAGATGGAAGGCGGCTCAGGGAAACGGGAGCTCAAGATTGGCTGCGGCCGTTGCCAACCTCTTCGCAAAAGCAGTTTTCTGATCTTCAATGGAGGATTGGTGCGAGGCTGCGTTTGGGACTCCCGTTAGCTAGGGTAGAAATTCCGGAGATATGCCCATTGTGTGGTGAATTCGTCGCGGATCTTACTCAACATGCCTTCGTATGTTCTTACGGGGATACGGTCAACGGAAGAACGGATCGGCATAATCAGCTCAGGGATGTCATTATAGGGGCTCTCTCGTCTTGGGGTCTTGTGGTGGAAAAGGAGCGTTACTGTATATTCAAGTGGTTATAGGGAATTACTCCTCTAACGAGTTTATAGGGAGTCCGGATCCCCCACGAAGTATTCCCCTGTAGAATCATTACAAAACATGATGTCTTTCCGATCAATTGCCTCATTAGCTAGACGGTCAGCCTCCGTGTTTTCCTCGCGAGGAACATGATGCATACATAAATAAATTGGACAGCCAAGCAAGCAGAGAATGCCAAACTGAGGAAGTATGCCCATCTGAAGGAGTATGATCGCGAGATCATTCCTTTCGCTGTGGAGGCCACTGGAGGCTTTGGAGTTCGTGCAGTTGCGTTATTGAAGCGGTTGTCGAGACTGCATGTCACGAGGCTGGCGTGTGTAGGTG
>LVLI01000223.1:0-29597 GCA_001687465.1 Halocafeteria seosinensis | reverse complement strand
GCCGTCAGTGATGGAACAGACCCTACAGATGCTGTCTGTGTTCAACTTTAATTTAGAGCTTGCAGCTCCAGAATGTTATTTGGAACCTGCTCCGCCTTACGAATCAAAGTGGATAGCGACCATGTCCGTTCCCTTGATTGCTGTCGGCATACTCTTTGTCCTTTACGCTGTCCATTACGGGTACAAGCTGTTGGTATTACGTGCTCCTTCGTCTCGACGACATACGCATGTGAATTCCCTGATTGCAACATTTATCGTCATAATGTATATTTTATACATGTTCTTGACCCGCATGACTTTGGACGTTTTCAACTGCGCACCGACAGACCCCCCAGATGGAAAGTTGTACATGTCGGGTATGACAGATATCGTTTGTGGGGAGAGCAGTGTCCATGTGCATTTGCTACTTCCTTTGGCAGTAATATCGTGCATCGTGTATGTTGCTGCCTTCCCTCTCCTGTCATTCATGTTACTTCGAAGGAATAAGCAGGTGGTAAAATATGATCAAATCCTGCGGGCGAACCAGGAAGGAAAAAGTCTATTGACCAATCCTCATTATGTATTCCGTAAGAGGTTTCAGCGACTTTATTATCTTTTCGTCCCTGGAAAGTGGTATTGGATAAGCTTGATCTTACTACGGAAATTCTTGATTGCTTTGACTTCGTTGATGTTCCGAGCTGCACCATCCTATCAATTGGCGTTTTCTCTACTGGTGGTATTCACATCGTACGTCCTGCATGTGCGACACCAGCCGTATATGAGTATCACTAATCGTCAAGACGTTATCAACGCGCATCAACAGAAAGTGAAGCAAGGCAGTGTGCTGCACATGGACATCTATGCTTCGATGAAGGAAGTCGAAGAGCGGAACAGTCGGTCTGCTCACAAGAAGTCAAAGGGTGAATGGGATCAAATCTCTGGCGAAACTGAGCCTCGGAAGTCGCTTCATACAAAACTATTAAAATTTCGCTACATTCGTCCTCTAATTGACTTCAATATCGCAGAGAACATATTGCTTGCCAGTGCTATCCTTGTCAATTTAGCAGGAATAATGTTCCTGTCCGGAAGGTTCCAAGGTGAAATGCAGAAACGTAACAAGAGCGAGTTTGAACTGCTGGGAATACTTACCATGCTTATCATTCTATTGACGTGTGTATATTTTGTTTGCGTTGTAGTCTACGAACTGATGCTGGAGTTTCACCCCAAAGGAGCGGAAATGGTCGTCGATTTGGCGTGCAAGCAGGAGACAGGGACAGGCAGACGGCTTAATCGTCGCAAGAGCAGTCTGCGTCAATCAGTCGTGAATACTCGGATCAATCCTCTTGCTTCAGCCGAGCACGCTTCAAGAACAGCGGAGACAGAGCAGCTTGAGGTGCTTCGTGAAGCTTTGAAGGCTAACCGCCAAAAGCTACGAAGGTACAGCGAGGCGAAGAAAGTACCATCGCAGCACACGACCACTCATTCAAAGAAGCGCTTTAGCTTTTTCAAAACGAGGTCTCACGGATATGGGAATTTGTCAAGGAGACAAGCCCACAAAGTGCCAACGACCACTGTTTCTGTTTGATGTATCCCTTTGAAGGATTTCAATCGCTCACCCAATTGTAGACATAGATGGGTAACACGACCTAGTGCAAGGAGTTTTCAGGATTTTATCTTAAAAGAAGCATGAATGTTTCTCCCCTCCTTACTACATGTACAGTAGCTGCAATGCAACTAAACTCAGTGTGAACTGTCATTATCAAGCAAGTACGTCAATAAACTACGCGTACCAGATGCATCATGTCATCGTTCATGTTGACTAGCAATTACGTCCGTGTTGTCATGGGGCGCCAAGTAGTACCATGTAGCACAAATCCCCGGAAAGTACATCCGCTACCAACGTATCTACAGTATCTGTACTAAAACTACACGGCTGCAAGCAACGCAAGCAAAAAAGAGTCTCCAACGTTAGCTCAAACCCGGCGAAAATGCTTAAACCAGCTCCATACTAAGCACCGAATGAGAGATGAATTCCCTGCGGAAAAGTGTGTGGATTCAACTTCAACTATAGTAAACTTGCGGTACTGTACGGTTTTTCTCCAGTCAATGTGTCTCCACGTCCGCATCAAGAAACATTTCTCAATTATCTCTCGTTGGATACTGGTCGCTAGTGTTTTTTTTCTGTCAACACACGAGCTAAATCCCCCTAATCCAAAGAAGCGTAGAGTGCCCTTATGTTATGGTATGTTGAGGTGCTTCCAAGTTGTTGAAGGGCGGGAGCGGAAGTATGATTTCTTTTGTCCCCTGTAAACTCGCCTTGAGACACTTCCGCTGATTTCTGGCCTGTGGAGATATTGGCGGGTCGATGGAGGGCAACGGGTCACTTTTCTTGAGTGAGATGTTTTGCGTGTTTAGGGTAATCCGATGTGATTCCTACGTACTAGTCGTATAGCCTTATTTGTCTTTTATGTGTACAGAGTGCATGTGTTGAGAGGAGAGTCCTCTTTTCAGGACATTTCTGTTCGTCGCTGACAGGCTTGTATGTCTTCATACTCTCTCTTTAAACGTAAGCAGCTCTAGTGAGAGAGACCATATACATGTAGAAGGGATTTTGTGTTTTCTGGCTATGATCATGTTTTGAGGGTTGTCTCTCCCTTGGCAATGGCCTAGAGATTCTGTTCTGCTGCTGGTACTCAATAATTGCCTATACGTCCTTCAGGTCCTTGCACAGCACATGGGAAGATGAAAGCGATAACAATTATATTTACGGCTGTGTTGAGCGCTCTTCTTTTCCGATTCGCGAACGCGAACTGTGGCCAAGGAGAGTACGAATATTTTAGGATCTTCGGCACCTCATTGTGCAGGAATTGCCAGGTACGTAGATTGTGTTATTCACTGCCACACAAAGGAGCCGTATGTTGCACTTATTCGAGAGGTGTAACTACAGGAAGGACGACATCAAAACTGGAATAGTCATCGCAGCCGCAGTTGCAAGGTGTGCCAAGCAGGGAGGTATCAACCTAAGGAGGGACAAGCATACTGCCGGGGTTGCCCTTCAGGCGAGTATCAGGATGAAAAAGGAAGGACCGCATGTGATACATGTCCTAAAGGTATGACAATATAGTAATCGTCCATCTCTTGGTTGGAAATACACGCACTAGTTGTGATTCATTTTCAGGTCGGTACGCGCCCGGTGGAGCAGCATCTTGCACAGACTGCGACCCTGGGAGATACGCTCCATCGGGAGGTTTGGGGTCGTGCCGTCTGTGCGATCCAGGGCAATACCAAGATGAAAGCAAGAAATTAGGTTGTAAGAATTGTAATGACGGCAAATTCCAAAACGAAAATGGGAAATCGAAGTAAGACCGCATATGAGCGTCTCGGAATTGTTTCCTACTCTTCCCATGCCATCCTTTAAATGAACAACGAACTGCAGATGTAAAGACTGTCAGGCCGGACAATACAGGGCAGCTCCATTGCCTGCCAACCGTTGCTTGCCGGCTCCAGAGGGGCACTTTGCTACTGAAGGGGCTTCGAATCCGAGCAAGTGTCCTCCTGGAAGATATGCAGCCTCCGAGGGATCAACCTCCAGTGCTTGCGACGGACCTTGCCCTGCAGGTCGATATTGTCCTGATCCTGGTACAACTAACGGGGATTCGGCGCCTCAATGCGACCCAGGTAGATACGGAAGAGCCGGTGAATCAAGGAGTAGTTGCACCGATGCTTGCCCCCGTGGATATACATGTGCAGCAGGAACTGCGGAGAACGAGTGGGAGCCTTGCGGGGATGCCGCGCATTATTGTCCACAGGGGAGTGAGGAGCGCAAAGGCGTTAGGAACGGACATTACTCGACCCCAGAAGATACTGATGCGGGGAACAGGTACGCAGAAGCGAAGTGTCCCCAAGGAAGCTATTGCGTTAACGGCATACGGCAAAAATGTCCAGCGGGAAGATATGGGGATGAGGAGGGTATGACCGGTGAGCTATGCTCTGGTGAATGTCTCGACGGATATTTATGTGAAGATGGGAGCACAACTCCTACAAATGCTGTTTGCTCTGATAATGACCCAACGTATTACTGCGTGAAGGGAACGAGAATAGAATGTCCTGCCGGTAGCTATACGACCCCTGAAGGCAATGATGCCTCCACTCGAACAGGATGTGAGCCGTGCACCGACGGTTACATTTGCCCGAAGGGATCGCGAATACGGGCACTTGAGTGGACGGATAGTGCGTGCTCGGACAGTGCGCATCGTGGGTTTTTCGAGGACGAGATAAGCGAAGCATTTTCTTCTCCCCACAATATCGGAGGGAAGCTGCATGCAAGGGCACACACGGAATGGACACATTTCACGTACTTTATCGAGTCTGTAAAGCGACAGGGTGCGAGTGGGGACCCTGCAGCATGCAATCAAGAGTTTGAGGACGATACCGAATTCGTTCTTGCGGTGAGCGAAGATAACGACGGCGAGGGGATCCCTCAAAAGCATGCCCAGCTGCAATTAAAAGCAGAAAAAGTGCTGCTTTACTCTTCATGCAACGAGTATGCTGTGGAGGTGGTTGCAAATCTTCTCTCAGAGAAGGGAGACGACTTCAGCATTTCATGTGTTGTCAACGTGGTAGTATCTCCTGTTAATTATCCTCCATCGAAAAATTCGGGCGATTTAAATACTCCAATAGAGCTGACAGCTTCCACTGACTTCAGGCGGAAACAGTCCATCGGCGATCCGTTGGTTCAATTATTTGAAGATCCGAATGATGATGAGCTAGTGTTTAGTATAGTAGACGAAAATGGAGATTCCGTGAAGAGGGCGAATGATCCTTTTGGTCTCGAGAGCTGCTCCGGTCAAATTTTCGTTCGAGATCAGCAATCTCTGGTTGAGCAGGGCCCCGGAGAGTATCTACGGTGGGTTTCAGTAAGCGACAACTTCCCCGGAGAACCGCAGATATTAATCCAAATGGTCAAAATTATGGTTGAACAACCGAACGTTGCCCCAAGGGTCGAACTTGTACCAACATTGGTGGTCTGGGAGGCGGAAGAACTAGGAGAGGCCGTGAAAATCACCAGTGAGGCCCAATCAAGTGTCTCGACAGACAATCTTCTGGATCCTGTATTTGTCACCGACGCAGAGGAAGATAAGATTTTTGTTGAAGTAGGCGAATGTAACATCGACAAGTCCTGTGAGACATTCGCTGTAAACAGAGAAACTGGGGAAGTGACAGTGACGAATAACGCCTTTTTGGACTTCTCAAACCAAGGACTGCTCCCCCGCTCTCTTCCTCTTCATTACACAGATGGCAAAGACGGGGTTGACGTAGATGCTCCTGTGCGTGTTCGGGAACTGCGGAACGCACCCAAAATAACGACCACTTCCTTCGAACTCGAGGAGCGGAAAGTCGGAACAGTTGGGACACTCGAAGCATCCGATAATTATGGCCAAGACTTTGCATTTTCCTTGGAGGAAACTGTGGATAACCTGGCAACTGATGATTCACAAATTATGGTTACTGGTGAAGGTGTTATTCAGGTTCAAGGCAGCACCGGCTACAGTTCACTGTTTTGCGAACCAGCATGCAACTGTTCCTCTGCCTTCTCGTGGATAAAGCTCTATGTTACTGCAACAGTTCTGGACAACACGGATACTTTGCGTGGACCGACAACGTCTAGCATTACCGAAGTTACCATAAGAATCATTCAAGCCAATCAGGCACCCATCTTCGTAACGCCTGTGGGGCTAATCGCTGCAGCAGAATCGGAGTCGAACCTTCCTCTGGTCGATGTATCGAAGTTCTTTTGTGATAAAGAAGACGACTTCATTTTTTTTACAGATATTAGCTCATCACCGATCCCAGAAGCTTTCCAGATAGACTCCACCAGTGGAGAGATGCGCATCTCGCCTGGATACTCACTCGATTACGAAGAAGAGCAAGTGCACAATATCACTGTTTGGGTCCAAGATAACGGAAAGCCATCCCAAGAGGCCTCCGGCTCATTCTCTCTATATGTAATAGATGTCGCAGAGCCTCCCATTCTAAGCACTACAATAGTTGAAGTGGCAGAAATGACTTCTCATGAGGCAGGACCATTTGACCGTTTGAAGGCTCTAGATCCAGATATCTTCAGCGGCTCATCTAAAAGGTTTGCTTCGAAGCCATCCCGATTTAATTTCACGCAGCTAAGCCATTTTGCCAAGTTTAACTTGGACTCAAATGGGGAACTATACATGCAGCGAGGGTATGTTCCGAAGCACGATAGGCTGTACCCCGACACAACCTTCGACTTCTCTATTCAGGTGGTAGACACCGTCAACGACCTACAAACGGAAGCGATCGTCGATGTAGTCGTAATTGACGTCCCTGAGCCGCCACTGTTTCAGCCACCTATCCAACGTTTCACGTTAAATCTCGATAAAGAATCGCCGTCAATTGGAACCGTGGATGCAGAGGATCCTGATGTTGGAGACGAAATATCCTTCGACCTGTTGGATGGTCCATCCTTCCTCGTACTTGAGAAGAATGGGAGGCTCGAACATACGTTACATAACAGCAGCGACGACCTTCTTGATGACGGAGTGAAGATGAACTTCACTGTGAGAATATCTGATCTCACTAATCGTACCACCACAGCAACACACTTCGTCACTGTCAAAAGGAATCCGCTCCCTCCTGAATGGCTTGGAGTTTTCTCGGGGTCTGTCGAGCCTACTTACGAGATCGATGAAAATCATCAGGGTGTCTTTGAGAAAATGCAGCCTCAGTGCACGGCAGAGAACCTTCCGGTGCAGTTTCAGCTAATTGATAGCAATCCGATTAGTTTCCGCGAAATTCTGCTCATCAATCCCTTGAGTGGTAAACTTGAGGTGAGGAATCCCAAACACCTTGACTACGAAAGTCTCGACGAGGTTAATGCAACTTTGACAGTGGCATGCGTCGACGACACGGGGTTGCGGACGACAAAAGAGGTGCGGATTATTGTCAACGACGTAGCGGAACCACCTCAGTTTGTTGGTGCTCCGTCTGGCTTTGAGTTATCCGTAGAAGAGTTTACTCCAAACGGAAAGATGCTAACAAGTGTAGAGGTATTCGACCCGGATATTAGCAGCAAAGGGAAACTAAATCTTAGTGTGTTGTATCAGACTGCTGCCGACCCTGAGTCGAAGTCGGCCATTCCCCTGGCGGTATCGGCACTTGAGCCTGCAGATGGTGCTGAAGGCAGCTGGATTAGCAACTTGACCATTACGCGCCAGCTAGACTTCCTGGAGCAGTCACACTACACGCTATTACTACGGATAGTTGATGAAGAGTCTCTGTCTGCAAGCATTGAGGTTAATTTAGAGGTGGTCTTTGTAAACACCGGGCCAGAGTTTAACAACTCGCAATTGACTGATGTCGCGGTGCTAGAGAATGTAACTAGTTCTGATGTCCTATTTGCTGATTTTGCCGTTGAAAGTAGAGATCCAAATGCTATCTTTACGTTCACTGTATTGGGTAGCGAGCCTCCGAACATGTTCACTTTCAGAGGCAATCAACTGAGACTCATGGAAGGCGCAACTCTGGATTTCGAAACGTTGCCCGAGCATACCGTTCTCATTAGAGTGAGTGATACGGACGGCTTATTTGATGATCTGAACATGACGGTGAATGTCGTCGATATCAACGACATACATGTTTCGGCACTCAATATCTCCACATATTCTACAAAGGGCGGCAACAAAATTTTATTTTCAGGTTCAGATTTTGGACCTGTCTGGAAATTTGTGCCTGTTTCAGCCCTACTGGTTAGCTCAGATGGTAAATTGGTAATCGACAATGTTTGCGAGCGACGGGAAGTACCCACAGGTTGGGACAATACTCAGCTATATTGTACTGTAAGCGCCGGGCTGGGACGTAATCTCCGATGGGAACTCGAAATAGGCGACCAAAAGTATAGCGTAGCGAGGTATCCAGTTGGGTATGAAAACCCTACACCCTCACACATTGATGAGTGGAGCTCTGGAATGTCAACGGAAGGAGGCGATACATTCGTTTTGCGTGGTTCTTCGTTTGGACCTGCTACTATACGAGATGGGGCGGGGAGAAACCTTTCGACCCCTGTCCAGGTTTTCTACAAATCGAGTGTCTCTGAAACTCTTCTTACTGCAGGAAACTGTCTGGTGATATCCGATAGCTCTATACGCTGTACGACTACCGAAGGGACGGGAACAGATCTGAGTTTTCATATTATTCTCGGCGAAGCTGAAGCAGATTGGAGCCAACGATCCCCGTGGTTCGGAAATATCCCCCCTGTCAACTACTCACGACCGGAGGTATCAAATCTTACTTTACTTGGCTCCCGCATTCCTACGAATGGAGCGATAGGCGCCATCCAGTTAAGCGGCAAAAATTTTGGGCCTCGTGGAACCGCAGTGGAGGCGACTTTGTCAAATAGTCTGTTTACATTCCGGGCAACCTGCTCCCCTCAACTACACAATCATACTACTGCTGTCTGCGATCTGCCAGCGGGAATAGGAGCCAACTTAACTTGGGCAGTTACTGTTAGTGGGCAAGACGGTACTACGAAATCCACCGTCCAAAGAATATCGTACGAGTCTCCACAAGTCGAATCAATTAGCAATAATTTTGGTAAAGAGCCGAGAAATCTGGACACAAGGGGAGGCCAAATTGTAATACTGAGAGGATACAACTTCGGTCCCGAGAATGTTGGAACGACTCATGGGGACGTTTTGCCCTTCAAAATATTCTATTGGGAGCGGAATAGCTCAGTTACGTATCAGGCAAACGAGTGCTTCCTAAGGCGCGAACACAAAGAGATACAGTGTTTAACAAGTCCTGGTGTTGGAGCAAATCACGAATGGCTAGCTTGGGTGGGAGCGCAGCCATCAAATTTATTGAGTGGAGTCAGCAGCTACCACCCCCCAGTAGTGTCCACGTATCGTCAGACATTGGAACCAACCTCCGTTGGCTTTGATGACATGAAAACGGAAGGTGGAGAAATCGTCGTTATAGTGGGCAACTACTTTGGTCCTTCCGGCACGAGGATGGCAGCAACATACGGTGGAGACAATACTTCATTCGCTGCGGCGAACTGTACAGTTTTAGATCACGATATAGCGCAGTGTCACAGTGCGCCGGGCGCTGGAGAAGCGCATCAATGGTCGGTGATTGTCGGTAGCCAACGTTCAACGCAGTCCACAACATCGTATTCCGCTCCGACGGTGAACACATTTGAAGGGGTCGACAATGCGCTTCCTGATAAACTCGCTACTACCGGGAGCAGTTGGATCGACATAGTGGGAACCAACTTTGGCCCCCCAAGCCCGAACGATTTCCTGGAAGCGGTGACCTTTGGAAGCCTCGGGACTGAAAACAACGGTGCGGGTTGCCACGTAATCAGCCACGAACGAGTCCGTTGTCGTGTTCCACGTGGATTGGGCACTAAACACCGGTGGATTGTCGTTGTTGCTGGTCAGGGAAGTGAGCCTAGCATTAATACCACCTCTTACGCTCCACCTGCTATCGAGGACAAGCAGTTTCCGTCCAAACATCCGACCGTAGGAAGTAGCAGTACAAGGGACGAGAGACTATCAGTAACTCTTCGAGGACACGATTTCGGTATTACTCAGGAGGATTCAGAAGTTTTGATCTTGTTTGATGCCACCGGAAAATTGTCTAGGCTTGCTGAGGACCATGACATTGGTAACCCAGGCAAAGCAGTGGATGAGTTTGTACAAAGCCAACAGAAGGATCCAGACCGAACCGAAGAACACAAAGATATTGCGTTTAACACAGAGCTTATGGAATGGGTACGGACTTTACGGGAAAGTGCTATACCTGCTAAAGACTTCAAAACCGATGGTGACTTCGAGGAGATCACGTTCAGTCTTCCAGAGGGTTTCGGCATTGGAAGGGCGGTTATGGTCTCTGTCAACGGAAGACTTTCGAAACCTGTTTGGTTCTCGTACGACCCCCCTCAAATTTCGAACGTAGCACCTCGCGTTCCACAGGGAGGCATGCTTGAGGTTGTTATCGAAGGGGAGAACTTCTGTGGAGGAAAGTCCTGCTCAGGCTCGGAGTGCTGTGGAAGACTCTACGTGAATGGAGAAATTGTCGAGATTCCAAAGGAACAGTATACACATTCAAAGATAACCGCTCACTTAAGCACACAAGAGAGTTTGGAGGGAGAGCTATGGCTTGTGGTTCAGGATCACCCAGTTAACACCGAGCGATACACATTTGATAGGATCGCTCCCTCTATTGGGTCCCAGATACAGTTTGGAATCCAGGGTCCGTTTGAAACTAGAGGAGGACAAACGTTAAACATTTTCGACGTTTCTGGCGTAAGCAAGTCTGATGAGTCCGATACAACGGTGTTTGTAGGTGGAAAAGAATGCAAGTCTCTCCGGGTTCTGTCTGTCGAAGAGCGTGACTTACAACCTTTTGCGAATTTGTCTTGCACCACTCCTCCACACGTAGGAGAGAAGTTACCGGTGACGATACAGGTGCACGATTCCTTGTCAGCTCAAGACTTCCACATCGACTATGCAAGGCCTACGATTTGTTTTGCGTACCTAATTGACACTGAAGGGAGTCCTATAATTCTTTACGATCGTAAGTCGTCCCGCTGCTCATCTTTAGATCCTCGGCTAGGAACCCGAAGGAGAGGGTTGATGACCCAAGAAGGAGTAAGTACATTGGGTGAACTAATCGTGGTAACAGGATTCAATTTGGGTTCAAGTGAGCTGGGGATGATGAGTAGTATATCGATTGAAGACATTTTGGCCGCGGATATAGGACTTGAAACTCATGATCATGGGAATTTCAGTTTCACAATGCCTCCGGGAGCTGGTAAGAGCTTGAAAGTCCAATTTTTTGTTGGATCATTTTCAAATGTGGCTGAATTCGAATTGAGCTATGCTCCACCGAAAATATTTTCGTTTTTTCCCAACGAGCTTCCGACACTTCCAGAGCCTAGTGACACTCTTACTCTCGTCGGGGAAAACTTTGGCCCTGCCAGTGTGAGCGGATTCGTACCCAATGTGTTGGTGTCAATTGACCACAAGACATGCACCGTCATCTCCTCGAACCAGACCACTATCATTTGCACCCCTCCTTCTGGTCAGGGCAACAAACTACCTTTGAATGTCACTATCGAGGGGCAATCCAGTCTGCCGATTTTTATTTCTTATCGGAAAGCATGGATCGATTCTGTGGTTCCCGCAACTGGTCCTACGAGTGGTCTGAGTGAAAACGGCATCCCATATTCTATAACGATCTATGGATCGAATCTCGGCTCCTTCGGACAGGTTTATTTCGAGAGCTCTCCTTCTCCCGTCTCAAATCCAGAGTTTAACCATTCCACTATTACGTTCCGTTTGCCTGAAGGATATGGACGGGATGTATCCGTAAATGTTGTCGTCGGTGGGTGGGGTGAAGTTAGTACACTTAACGAGGGTTCGTTTTCCTACGATCCTCCAGCAGTAACGGACGTAGTCCGTCTCGCTGCGGATGGTAGCGAAGCGTTTTGTAGACCAACAAGAAGATGCATTGTCCGTGGAAACAACACGCATTGCTATGATGACCATCCCGACTGTTTTCCGACGACAGGGAATGTACCCGTGAAGATTAAGGGCATAAATTTCGGAAGCTCGCTTTCAGCTGTGAAGATCTTTATTGGGGAAAATGAGTGCTCCATTAAGGGGACAAAATTTAGTTTTATCTCACATACTGCTGTTCACTGTACGCTACCCAGTGGTTGGGGAAGCAACTTGGTCGTTGATGTGACGGTTGGGGGACAATCATCCGCTTCCGTTGATGAGTTCTATTTTTCGTACGATCCACCCCGGATATCGGATGTATCTCCGAATGTCCCCGATGCTGAAGGAGCTGAGCTCCGGTTTCGTGGATCGAACTTTGGTCCCGCTGGAGGTGACGCCTGGGTGATGGTTGGGGAACGACGTTGTATGGATCCAATTGTGCGGTCTCACTCCATCATTGAATGTACTATGGAAGCTGATGTCGTTGGCGCGAAGGAAATCAACCTAACAGTAGCTCGCCAACAAGTTGTTTTCCCCGCATGGCGTGAGAAGATTGTGACAATGTGTCAACCAGAATGGTACGGGTTGGAATCAGAAACCTGTTTATATTGCCCAGACCATCTACGGGGAGCAGTCTGTCCTGGAAGAGAGAGGACTGAGGATAAAACGTACGCAGATGAGGGTTGGTGGAAAATTAATGAACCGACACCATCATCAAGATGTCACGATGACCGTCAAGAGCGAGAAACATGTCCCGTACTACTACCCTGCGAACCGCCATGGGCATGTACTGGCTCTAACGAGTGTGCGGAAGGATACTCTGGGGAACGCTGCAGCAGCTGCGTTGCCGGGACGCATTTCAGAATTAATGGAGAGTGTCAAGCTTGTCCCAACCACGCCTGGCTTTTAGGTGTAGTTCTTTCAGTGGCTGCGATTGGGGCTATCATTGGGGGATACATTATCAACTCTAAAAACATTCAGCTTGCCGCCTTCACTGTAGGGGTGGACTATTTTCAGGTGATTGCTATGTTCGCTAGGACAAGGGTCCAGTGGCCGTCAGTGATGGAACAGACCCTACAGATGCTGTCTGTGTTCAACTTTAATTTAGAGCTTGCAGCTCCAGAATGTTATTTGGAACCTGCTCCGCCTTACGAATCAAAGTGGATAGCGACCATGTCCGTTCCCTTGATTGCTGTCGGCATACTCTTTGTCCTTTACGCTGTCCATTACGGGTACAAGCTGTTGGTATTACGTGCTCCTTCGTCTCGACGACATACGCATGTAAATTCCCTGATTGCAACATTTATTGTCATAATGTATATTTTATACATGTTCTTGACCCGCATGACTTTGGACGTTTTCAACTGCGCACCGACAGACCCCCCAGATGGAAAGTTGTACATGTCGGGTATGACAGATATCGTTTGTGGGGAGAGCAGTGTCCATGTGCATTTGCTACTTCCTTTGGCAGTAATATCGTGCATCGTGTATGTTGCTGCCTTCCCTCTCCTGTCTTACATGTTACTTCGAAGGAACAAGCAGGTGGTGAAGCATGATCAAATTCTGCGGGCGCACCAGGAAGGAAAAAGTCCATTGACCAACCCTCATTATGTATTCCGTAAGAGATTTCAGCGACTGTACTACCTCTTCACGCCTGGGAAATGGTATTGGATTAGTTTAATCTTGTTAAGGAAATTCTTGATAGCTCTGACCTCTTTGATGTTCCGAACGTCCCCATCTTACCAGTTAGCATTTTCGCTATTGGTAATATTCACGTCCTACGTCTTGCATGTCCGTCACCAGCCGTATATGAGCATCACTAATCATGAAGATGTTATCAAGGTACATCAACAGAAAGTGGAGGAGGGAGATAAACTGCATATGAAAATTGAATCGTTAATGAAAGAACATCGCGAAAGGAATGCGAAGGCTTTGAAGAAAGCTGACGGCTGGGACACAGGAATCTCTGGAACTGCGACTCACTCAGGTGATGTGCTCCTTCGATCCAAAGCTTTGAGGGGAATTATTGACTTTAACGTAGTGGAAAACGTTCTCTTGGCAAGTGCTATCTTAGTCAATTTGGCTGGGATAATGTTTTTATCGGGTAGATTTCAAGGTGAACTTCGTGACAGAAACGAAGGTGAATTCGAGCTCTTGGGTATCTTCACCATGTTGATCATAGTTTTTACGTGTGTCTATTTCATTCTTGTGTTTGTCTTCGAACTCCTACTGGTATTTCATCCGAGTAAGGCGAGAGCTCTGGCGAGCAAGCTTTGCCGAGTACCTCCAAAAAAACCTGGGTCGAAGGGCGCTGTCAAGGCTGTATCTGGATCAATCGGAACATCTGAGGAGTTTCCGCTTGGCACTCAAGTGAACCCACTTGTGTCTCAAGAGTATAAAGCTAAACAAGAAGAGTCACAGCGGATTTTGAATTTGGAGGAAGCTCTTAAGCTGAACCATCAGAAACTGCGCCGGTACAGCCAAGCTAAGAAATCTCCACAAAAGACTGGCTCCTCCAGAGGCAAGAAGAAAGCATTCGGATACTCAAGCGTTTCTATGGAAGATCGGTGAGGATGCTTGCTTCTCCCACGTATCGTATTATATAACAATGAAACACTGTATCTCTGATATGACGTGCACGTGCTAAGTTTTTACTTCGCAAAAAGGTCGCATCTTCATTCACGTTTTGACAATATCGCTTTTGCGACATTACTTCCATTTTGTCTGCCCACTAGGTCACACATCCATTGGCCAGTATCTACGAGTAAATCTAAGTCAGTCCCAGTGTTAATGCCCATCCCATGCAGCATATATACAACGTCCTCGGTTGGAACATTGCCTGAAGCACCCTTGGCATAGGGGCAACCGCCTAGTCCTGCAACTGAACTATCAACTGTCCTCACTCCTTCTTGAATGGCCACTAAGATATTCGCTAGAGCTTGGGCGTATGTGTTATGGAAATGCACAGCTATACTTTCCATTGGAACGTGGTTCTTGATCGAGTCGATCAGTGCTTTAGTTTTCAGTGGTGTCCCAACTCCGATAGTATCACCAAGGGAGATCTCATAACACCCCATTTCTCGAAGGCTTGCCGCCACGAAGCCCACAGCATCAGGGTGAATATCTCCTTCATAAGGGCACCCTAAAACACACGATACATACCCTCGAACTTTGAGTCCTGCGCTGATGGCTTCCTCGCAAACGGGACGAAACCGCTCCAAACTGTCGACTACATTGCAATTGATATTTTTCTTGGAAAACGAATCACTCGCCGCACCAAATATTGCCACTTCTTTGGCTCCAGCTTCCAGAGCCGCATTTAATCCTTTCTTGTTCGGTGTAAGAACGGGATAATTTACACCATCTATTCGATTAATATTTTGCATTACTTCGGTTGCGTCTCCCATCTGCAGTGCATCCAGACCATTGGTCAAACCACTCTCGCAGTCAGAGCCGACCAACCAACTAGCGTACCTGTGGTACCCATTTTTTGGATACAAACGAGGTTGCTTCGACAACCTGCAGTCCTGTTTGAGAGAGTTTATTTATAAACTGTATTTTACTATCCGTGGGCACAATTTCCGGTTCATTCTGTAAAACAAATACAAAAAACATGATTCCCCGGTCAACCTCACCACATTCGGACATCCACTCGGAGCAAGTAAATGACACCAGAGGGTGCATCATAATGGAGGATATGCATCAAATGACGTACTTGGAGTCCATCGCGGGGTCCAACTTCCACGATTTTCACAAATTCTGGAAGCTGCTGCGTGCCAAATCCTTGCGTTGAATGCAGATCTTCCTTGGCGAACGAGTACTTGGCTTTCTTATCTTCGTCCTCAGTGACTGTACTGCTGCCTATGGAGCGTGTAGGAGGTGTAAACGAGCGTATATGACACGTGTTCTGCGCTGTTCCTGTCTTCAGGAAGACCCTCCTGTTTCCGACGCTATAGAGATCATTTCGGGAGGCCAATCGCACAGCCGTTTTCAGCATCGTACAGGGGATTGTCCAGACTACAAATAGTTGTAACAAGCTACATGAGACATAACCGGGAAGATCATCAACAAACCCATTAGAAGCGGTCTCTTTGGTGGACACCCCGCCGGGGTGTGAGTAAAGATTGTCGCTTTATTCATTGTGTATCCTGCATACTCTTCATTCACCATGCCGTACACTCCCATGTTTGACTGATATACACGTGCCGGGTGTATGGGTTCACCATGTCGGAAACGTCAGAGTACTATGAGCGCGCAAATGGCACCAAAATCAGCAAAAAATGCACTCTCAAGGGGGTCGAAAACATCGAAATAGGAGCCAAAGTACGTCATTAGAGCGCCCCTTTATACCATGTTTTACGTCATTTTGTTGACTGGCTAGCCCCTGTACAGTCGTTTGTCTCGGACCATGCGGTCCTCGATGCCAGCCAGGGGACCATCCGAATGGGAGATAGAACGTACATTGGCCCCCATGTCCGAATCATTGTATCCGGAGGAGATAGACCACAATGCATCATTGGAGATGGCGTGTGGATTGGAGACGGGGCTCAATTGAACAGCTGCTGGATTGGACACTCTGTGAGGATTGGCATGAATGCGCGGGTGGATATGGATGTGGTGGTGCAGGAAAGAGCGCATGTGGAACACAAAGCTTGGCTCACCGAGGGAACTACGGTACCCAATAATACCTACTACAGCGATCATCAAGTAGTCGATTCGGATTGATACACTATGTCATTTCCTAACGGAGTGAGCAAGCAACCTATGGCTTAGTACGTATGCTGCTTCGCCAGTTTGTCTCGGATCGCTTGAGTCTCCTGTTGCATATACGAGACGTCATCCAACTGGTCACCCAGAGGCTCAGAGATTCCCAATTTCTGCAACTTTTCCTTGAAGCGCCTGACGATGGACTCCGTGTCTTCAGCTTGAAGGGCTTGCTCTTCTGCATCTTCGCCCTCTTTGGCCGGCTGTTCAGCAGTTGCTCCTTGGAACAGCTCGCAAGCGAGTAACAGTTTCTTTATGGAAACTTGCCTGCCTTTGTCCTTCAAGTAGTGCGCCACACGCTCAACACATTCTTTTTCCTTCTCATCGTCATTTTGAACCGCTTGCTTGAATACTTCTTTCTCTTTAAGGATTGTATGGAACTCACGTTCCTCAGTGGGAACGGGTACCTTCGTACGGATGTCGAACACCTGCATCAATCCCATTTGCTCGAGAATATCAGGGATTGTTGTAGTGGCGACGACCATGAGTCGCTTCCCTGGTAATTTATTGTGCTTCCTTTCTTCCTTTTCTTGTTCGGTTTCAAGCTGAGGATTGTGCGCCGTCGGCGGCTTCTGATTGACTAGAACCATCAGTAACTGCAGCATTTGGTTGCTGAATTGGACTGTCCCACCTATCTTGACGTAGTCTGCATGCAGACACGGGCAGTGTAGCATCTTCGTCCATACAAACGTGAGAAGAACACAGAAACAAAATGAACTTACCAATGAGTCTTTCTATATCATCAAGAACGATTAGACTCTGCTCACTTCTGTACGCGTCTTGGAACGCAGCAGTAATGGTGCTAATTTTTTGCTGTTCCGACATTCCAACGAGAGTATCAGCCCCGATTCGTTTGATGAAGAATGTTTCACTGTGCTGTGCGAAGTGAGCCGTAAATGCCGTCTTGCCAGACCCGGGATCACCACACAAACAAACACTGATCACCGTGCTATGCTCCTCATTGTGCTTCACTCTGTCCAGAGCTTCGTGCAAGCTTGTCCTCATTGACTCAAATTTGTTACCATAATTAATCACTCCATGCTGTTCATAAAGTCCCTGCAGCTCGTTCTCTCGGATCCCGAACTGGGGCTCAATAGCCCCGAGGGCGGTAATAAAATCATGCTGCTCAACGCGAAGCTTCTGTTGAAGTTCTTTCTCCGATTGTTGTTTGGGATCATCGGGAGTAACGATACGCCCCAACGCGTTTGCCCTAGCCTCTTTCACTAGACCTTGTATTTCTGCACCCGTAAAATTTTTCGTTTCCTCCGCAATGAGATCCAGATCTACATTCCCAAGGAACCCGTTGTCCTTGAGTTGCTTTGTGTGGATTTCCAGGATTTCTCTTCGACCCTCTTTAGTTGGTAAGGGGATCTCCAGTTTCACTTCAAAACGTCCTGGACGCAGTAACGCACTATCGATCATATCTTTACGGTTTGTCATACCAATCACAAGTATGTTGTTCAAAGAGTTCACACCATCCATCTTGGAAAGAAGCTGATTCACAACGCTGTCATGCACCCCAGTGCCGCCACCAACAGAACCTCGCTGCTTGCAAATAGCATCAATCTCATCGAAGATTATGATGTGTAGTGAACTGTTGTTACCCTTCTGCTCTTGCTCAGCTTCGGCCTCCTTGAAAAGGTCCCGAATATTCTCTTCACTTTGACCAACGTACTTATTCAAAATCTCAGGACCATTTATGACTTTCGGTTTTTGCGCATTGAGAGCCTTACCCAGCTGGCGCGCAATCAATGTCTTACCACAGCCCGGCGGTCCATACAGTAGCATCCCTCGAACATGGGGTAGGCCCATTTGTTCCACCACTCGCGGAGGCAACAAGCGGCTTGAGAATGCTCTCTTGAAAATTTGGGTGAATTCCCTCCCGAGACCACCAATATCCATTTTTTTCTGATCGAATGACTTGCTGAATACTCTTTCACCTTGCCCGCTGCTTGAGCCGGAAAGGGTAATATTGGCATTCTCCTGCTTAAATACCATTGGGACCGTGGTCCTACTGAATAGACCCATGGTGTTCGACTCCTTCTGTTCTTCACTATCGCACTGGATAAAGTCAACAGCAATTCGGCAAGGTACGTGCGACGTCACACTATCCTTTATGAGAAATGCATGGCCCTTCTTGTAGACTCTTCCGTTGTAGTTATTGATGATGTGTTGCCCTAACGCATCTGCGTCGACGGTCAAGGCTTGAGATCGGTTGCCATGGGGACTAACAAGGAAGTTGATTTGCCTGCACATGACCCACAACGAAAACACTTGAGAAAACACACAATATCGATGAAATCCACAGATGGCACCTACAATGCCGGTTTCACACCCTGTGTTTGCGGGTCTACCACTTTCAGGTACACTCTGTCTTGCCAGGAAATGTTGTACTCGGTGCGGAGCATCTGCCCACAGTAAACAGTGTTTGGATCATCGTCCGCTTTATTATCTTGCGTCTCTCTGCAAACAGCACTCTCCTTCCAAAAATGGTACTTTATGAACACCATAAAAAAACACTCTGGAACCTACTTGATGGCCACCGTTCCTTCGGATTTCGCTTGCTGGTAGTTGCCATTGGAGTCTTTGCGGGCCACTTCCACCCCCATGAGGATTCCATCAGCCACAGCTCTTGCAGACTGCTTCATCTCATCATAAAGCTCCTTCTGGACGTACATAGCGTCTCCAAACAACAACTTGGTTACGGGTAACCCTTTCGGTTGCAGAGGTCCATAACGACCATCAGGGCCTGCGGCTATTGGCGGGGGACCACGTTCCCCTGCGCCTCGAACTGGATTATAGCTGCTACGGCTCATGGTACACGCCTACAAAGCCTTATACAATGGAAAAAGCGCTCTGGAAGGCTCCAAGTTGAAGTTCACAAGAAGCTGGAATTCGGACAAGTGAATCAAGGAAGCACAATTTTCCTACGCCACAACTACAAGGTACTCTCTCTTCGACGAGCACGTGAAAGTAGCTGCTGGTTCATTCAAATGAACAAATCGTTACAACCAATATCCACTATCCACCTGAGGTCCGCCCCTGCACACAAAAAGGGTAGGGGGACTCCCTAAGCCGGGACCCAAAGGGAGCGATAGTAATTGGGGAGTTTGTCTGAATTTCAACAAGGACAGGATTCTTGGGGGACTTCACCAGATTTGGTGAGGGGGAAGCGAAGCAAACTGGACACCTAACCGACAGCCCGTAAAGTTTCTACGTTGGTGTACATCTAGGCGATGGATACCGTGACATTACTATCGTAGTTAAGCGACGAGTCTTCTACGAACCAGAAGTGAAAACGTCGATAAGTTCCCGTTGGACCCGAGGAGAGTCGCAGTAACAGCTACGGATGAGCTTCACTAATTCGGACTCGTCAAAATACTTCTTCAATTCGCCTTGATTCTCTTCTCGAATCAAGTCGTCCTTACCCACTTTTAAAAAGAAAATCAACAATTCAGCCTTTCGAAGGTATTGAGAAGCGGAGTAAAGTGTTACCTCTGCCGCCGACTCTTGGGATTTCTCGGCCTGGCGCTCCAAGCGGACACCAGATTTCAGCTTATCGAGCAATTCAGTAAGAGACCACTTTAACGGAGGCGGAATAATTTCCATTTGAATAACGGCCTTCAATAGCCTGAACAGAGCTGTATCCAGAAGATGAGCTGTAGTTTGGACGTGGAGTTCATACGGGAGAACGTTTCCAAGGTTCCTAACGAAGTCATTGATCCTCCTGAGGCAACTGGTTAGAACGCTCTCCGTCTCGGAGTATAAATCGCTGTCATTGAGGTCACTCAAAGTAGGCAACTTATCCAATGCCTCGTGGATCCTTTCCCTGGCCACACGGAGTTGATTGCAGTAGGTCCGCTCTGCGATATCTCTCAAAAGGGGGACCATATCAACAAATACTACAAGGCGACAATAAGGATCAGGAAGTTTTTTTCGATATTCGAAGCCAATAGCAAGTGTCTGATTCGAGAGATAGAGACAGTCATTGTGAAAAAGCATGCTTAGTCGGGGCGATTGCGATATTGCGTCGGCAAATTTGGCTGAGACAACTGCTCTGAACATGTCGAAACAGTCTCGAGCGGCTCTCAACAGCATACGGCATACCCTGCATAGTAGAAGAGATACGAAAGCTAGGAAGCATACTATTTCGTCAACACACGAACAGACATGTTACCTGTCTCTCAGGGATCCATTCTGAGCTTCCCCACTATCTGTTGCCACACACAGTAGCTTAGACATAATTTGATGAACGAGCTCTTCAACTGCGATGGCTGTTTCCGAGATGTGACAGACAGGAAAAGGGAAAATCTTGTCCTGGTTTCCTTCATGCCTCGGTTCAACCCTCCGACTGTTGTGGTATTCCTGAACGCACAAGTGTCTGGCGCGAGCCAAGTATTGAGACCTGAACTTGTAGCAGTGAAGAGCCGAGATGTCACTGCATATTGTCTTTAGAGTCTGCCTTCCGTCCCAACTAGTATCTTGTTCTCTCATCTCCCGAATTCCTGAGGTCAGAGACCAATGCTTTGTATTGGGCTCTCACATTTACCGAACATGGCTTCTTACCTTTTAACATATCACGACTCCAATGAGGCAAGTTTTTAAAGCAACGATCTGATTCAACAAATCTGCACCCGTAAAGTTAACTTGTATGTCTGAGAGAATATCATGTAGCGTGTGGAGGTTGTAGCATACCTGGAAGACATAACACGGTTTTCAAGAGCCGAAAATTCTTCAGCGAAAGCACGCGCAGCGCTGGGAGTCTCTACAGGATCTGCAGGCAGAGACTCTAAGATTTTCCATATCAGGATAGATACAAGGCCTTCATCTTTTGGGAATCTCGAAGACAGCCATGGTGGAGACATGTACGCATCTTGATTTCCCCACCAAAGGCAATCCCCGAGAATACTCGGGTGGACCTGTAATTCCGTCTGGAGACGAGGAAACCCTTCTAAAGGCGTGATCACTGTGGTACATAGGAACCTTAGCAACGAGTACAGCTGTTCTTGAGCGAAATTCTCCTCCCCCACTTTATCGTCATTTAAGGGTTTTGATACAAGAATGCGTCTTGTACATTGTTCGTCCCAACGAATATCTGGAACACTGATATTTTGGCAAGATAACTTTCCCCTAAGAATGCCTTCAGCAAAACTTGCGACAGTGGCTGAAGAAATGTTATGTAGCTCCTCTTCCAGGGAACGGGTTGCCGTGAGTGCAACAATGACTTCTGAAATCTTAACTGGATGAGATTGTTGATTGTAGCAGCCAGCTTCGTCGACTAGAATACAGGGAGTACTCCCAGCTTTAATCCCCATGCTCTGTTCTAACTCGTGCCCATTTCTATGGACTTGAACCATACTTTGGAACGCCACTCTTGCACTCTCTCTGAGAGCAACTTTGTGCTGACTAAGCAAGAACTCTGCAGCTTGAAATGTTCCGGTTACAGAGTCATGTTCATACCGGGCGTCAAACTTTTTCAGCAATTCACAGCACTCTAAGTATGCAATCGCACAAGTAGCAAAACGATCATGTTGGAGATTGTGCCGGAACTCTAGTAACAGCGTAAATAGCTGCACACACAACAAATACGCTCTCTGCAACCCACTCCCAACAAAGCACAACTTAATTCAGTACATACTTGTGCAAGATCAATCAAGATCTCACAATGTGTTTGAAGAGATCTCCAATCGGCAAATCCTTGCAGATATTCTGTCGAGTATTTCTGCACCCCCAGGCAAGCATCATTATGGAAAGTTGAAAAATCGACCAATATCCCTTCTTTGTACACGTACATGATTCTCATCGTTAATGGTCTCGGAGAGCTCCTGCACCGTTGTTGCCAATTTCTCCTTCCTCGCTCGCAAACTATCGATCGTCGGGACAAATTGCGCCTCCTCAGAGGAATCGCCCTCATCTGTGGACTCGTTATAACATGGCGTAATTCGTGCTGTACGCTGTATTTCCTCCTGTAATAGCTCAATGCGGCGTCCCAGCACCGTGAAGGATTCATTGTCTCCTGTATGCCCACTGGAAGCAGTTTTCCCAGCACCGCTTCCAGGCTCGTATTGGTCACTTTTGTGGGAAGAAAACATGGTCAGTTTGTATCAGAAATAGAGCTCATAATAAGGGGTAAACAAGCCAAAACATGTTTGAATTCTGCTGAGATAAACGGCCAAAGAAAAGATTGACAGAATTCAGCCGATTCAAGAATCGGGAGACCCTCAGACTGATTATCAGTGAGAGAAGAGACGCGGTGCTGGTGTGAGACCTTTATGGTCTCGTCGCGTGGATTCCTTTGCTTTGTCCTGCCGATGAGCTTGTGTTTTCTCGCTTGTGCCATCTCTTTGTTCAGTCAAGATGTCTGGCGTAAGAAGAAACCCTGAAACGGCCACAAGGGTTCCCAAGGGAGAAGAACCCAGGCAAGTGCTGCCCCTTTGAGGGCAAGTCCCATCATCTCAGAGGAATCGCTTGAACGGTTTATACGGAGCTCGTGAAAGCTCTGAACGTTACAGAAGGCAAACGGTATAATATAGAAAATCGTATGTTCTGGCACGGTCGATGAAGGATCACCGAAACGAGAGGGTCTTGTGGGAGCTTCCACGTTCGTGACCGACTGGTGGCGAAAATAAAAGACGCCTTAGACGCTCATCAGATCGAGATGTTTTTCCGCCTACAGAGAAAGAGAACGGCTTCTATATATATGAAAGCGCTGCGGCATACAAACGGAAGATGACTAAAAAGTTATGCCGTTACGCCTGTATCCTCCAGCATAATCGAAGTTGTGTCGGCGACGACTTGTCTACCAGGAGCAGCTAGTAAGTATGCGTATCAACCATGTCATACTCCAAGTTAGTTACATATAAATAAAACACCATTTAATCTCACCACATCTAATGAACTACAACAAATTCTCCTGTTAGTGGAAAGATTAGGAACCCTACTTATTTTCGCTTCGGTAAGTCCGAGATCCGGACAAGGTTCCAAAATTTCAGACCGGGTCAAGTGGACATGGTCCACCTGGAGATCGTGAAATGGGACTCCCATTATGGGAGACACTATAGCTATTTAAGACTTTGAAGCTAATAGCTACAACAAAATATCCACCTACGACAAGAGCCCGAGTGCACTGCTGTCCCAGTTAGAGCACGGTACCATGCAGGCGTTCGACGGAAGCCGTGTCCCGTATACATTTCTTCTAAGTCCGAGACGAAGGCTCTTATGGTTTCTCTTCTGAAGTTGAGCAAAATCATGTTGTTGGCAAATATTTACATTGTAATGTTCCACTCTCATTCAGTACTGAATGCCTACAGCTAGTTGATTCATTCTTCCCAACGATGTCGTTTGCGTTGATGTGCCCCTGCAGCTCCTTCCGCCCCGTGCTTGAGTGCGGCGGATACGTTAGGAGTCGAAGACGCTTTGAGCTTCTTTTTCCTCTTAGCCTTTTCTTGGAACGCTTGCCAAGACGCTTGTTTATTTGTACTTTCTCGTTCAATTCTGCATCAACATTGGAAACCAAAACAGTGTTCATACACTTGATATCTAGTATTCAACAATTACTTACTGTTGTTTGTTGAATTTGTACTTGAGTGCTTTGACTTTCTTCCTCTTGCGAAGCTTCTCGGCTTCGCTGTCGGTTTGCAGTACACGGAGGTGCTCTGGTATCACGAACTCGCGAGCCTCCATGCTTTGCTTCAAAGCAGCTTCTTCTGCATTCTCTGGGTCATACTTGCTATCGTCTGTCTCTTTCTTGGGTGCCCTCTTAATGTACTCCAAGGGTAGAACTTCCGTGTTCCCATAAGTAGGGAAGTTAACGCTAAATAAATACACTTGCCCATCTCCCGCGTTCTGAGACCCCGGGAAGTTAGTGTTCGCTGAAGCTGCTTTGAGTACCGCAGAGTCGACAGTTACTGGCTGCTCCACTTTGGCCGGGTACCATTTCCCATCTGGGGGGTATTTCGCTTGACACTTCATTCCAGGTTTCACCTCATTCGCCGGGAGCCACCCTTGTGACTTTTGCATCGGGCGTAAGGAGGTAAACGGAAGCTCTTCGTCAGTATTAAACCCTAAGTATCTAACTATGGCAACCGTCCCTTTCTCCGGACCGGCGTCCTTTATAGACGTAATGATACCAGGAAAGAACACTTGTTGTGGACCTGATCATGGATGTTGTCAGAAGCTCCATGTGCAGATGCACCAATAACAGACACAAGTAATCGGGGCACACATACCTTGTGTGACTTTGCTCCGTGCTTCCACTTTCATTCCCACGGAAAACTCTATTTTCTTGGATGAATTGTATCCGACGGTGGTAATTGATCCAATGGTCGTTTCCCCCACACCAACGTGAGGTGTTCCTTCGGTAACAGCGCTGGCACTGGCCCCCACTGCTCCGGTCGCCGCGTACGCTGCTGTACTATCGCCTGATCCGTGGTAGTGCTGATTGTTACTAATAGCTGATGGTGCATAACCTGTACTCGCAGCCGTGGAAGCAGCTGCTCCACTTCCATCGGAGGAAGTTTGTTTCGATTTCAACTGCAAGAAATTCCAAAAACGGTGCTCGGTTGCTTTGTTATCACAAGGGGGCACTCAGAGAACGTACCAGATCTGCTGTAATGTCAATGAATCGTGTGATATCTTGCTTCAGATTCAGCAATTCCTGGTTACTGGGGTCATTTTGGAGCAAATTTTCGATCTGTTGCAAACCACACACGGGAACCACATGAGCATAGTAAGCATCTACAGTCACATGAGAGTGCTCAAAGAAGCCTTATAGAGGAGAAAAGGGGCATTTAATGTACCTGTGAAAGCTGCTGTTTTTGCTCCTGGAGCTTCTCTTGGAGGCCCTCAATTGACTGATTTTGCATTGTTTGTTCGATGCTAGCACTTCATACATACAAATATATACCTTATTCATTCATTCAATAGAAGACTGTGCTATGAGAGGTCGAATAAAGAGCATCAATCCACGGTGGAGAGGCTGCTGTGCGTCTTATACGGGGCTTTCTCAGGGCTCTACAAGCTATATTAGGTCATATAGCTATATAACTGAGGGCCCAACAGCTTCATATCATTCTATGCCTTCGTACCCAAGGCAGAAAGCACCGAAAACGAGTGTATACAGGACGAAAGTAGACGAACAAGCCTTCCAGTACCTACGGGAGGCATCGAAATATCTTCAAAAAGTGTATACAGATACCGATGCAGCGACCCCCTCGTCCACGCAAGGGCTATTGAATCTCCACTGCACGCTCTCGTACGCGGAGAAGAGCGTAGACGCGCTCCTGACCACCAGATGGGGCGAAAAAGATCGAGATAGCACTTGGACGGGCCTCCCATTGACCTCATTGTCTCGTATTTTGGACCAATTACACGAGCACGATGTGGTGGTCCAGTATTTATGTTCTCTGGTCCGTGAAATTCGGAGTGTCATTGAGCAGCGAGTGCGCTCGAATCAGGGACAAAGCCTCCAGATTGATCCACTCACAGTGAGACGATTAGTAAGTTTATCGTATCTGGAACGTGCTTTAACACAGGCGAGTCCACGAGATGCATCAGGACGTACGCCTGCATGCTGGAAGGACGGTGTGGGTCCAAGCGTCAACGTATTTGCTCTCAGGGACACATTTGACGTCTTGGGCTTCTTGGGAGAAGTATCCGCCGCGCGACAGTTTGGTGTTCAGTTGGCGTTTGGGGAACTCTGCATAGTGTCAGGCTTACCTGAACTGGCGACTCCGTTCCTAGAAAGGGCAGAAGTAGATTGCACTGACGAACAGCGCATTAGTCATGTTCAGCCACTGGTAGCGGTACTATATGGGCTGACACAACATTTGCGTGCAAACCAGGGATACTCGAGTGGAACCGATTCTCTGCTGGCGTATATATGGGATTTCATGCAGCGCGTTACGGTGCTATCAATTGATAATATTCAAAACAAAATTCAAAATTCTGATGAAGAGGCTACAAGCTTGCTAGAAACCATTGAAATGGACGACGAAGCAGAGTCTGGGGTACTTGGCGAGGACTCCAGCCAAACCGAGGACCCTATAGCTACGTTTTTCTCTCAAGATGAACATGAAAATCAAGAAGAAACGGAAAGCGAAGCCGAAGATAGAGGTGCGCTAAATTTTGTCGATTCCATTCAGAAGGAGGCGCTTAGAACACTGCTTTCTGAAGAACGCTCCCGCTTTTACGGAAAGAGCGAAGGCGACTGGGCTCGACGACAACAGTCTTTCGAACAATATTTCCCTCAGATATCCCGCCATGTGAATCCCAAGACAGCAGCCCACAGGTATGACATAATCGACTTTGAGCAGGATCGTCTAATCAGGGCAATATCGTATCTTCGAAACTCGTCCGGTCTACATACAAACAAGCCGCTTTGTCACGTTTCGGAGTCCGAGTTGCTGAAGTTTCTACAGGAGAAGCAGGAAACAAGCGACAATTCGGATCCAGGCAGAACGCTGGGCCCAAACTATTTTCTGGACAGCCAACATCTAGAAGTGATTGCCTCTGAGCGTCTATTTCGACCCTCTGTCTTTCTTGCATCTCCGGCGGAGGAGAATAGCGACGGGAATCTGGTTTCTAAACTCCGGCAAGTGTATGTCGACGCAGTGACGGTAATGGCAGAGAGTGCCTTGCAACAGCGTCGACTGAGAAGCTCCCGCCGTCAACGGGTTCTCAGAACTGTGAGAAAAAAGGCTAATGTGGATGCCGAACAACTTTCAAAATGTATCGCATTCCCGTTATCTCAGCCTCCTGGTCAGCAGAATTTTTTACCCATTATTCTGCATACTTCGTTGGCATTTCTTGATCTCTCCGATACTAGTGATTCCATGATTGAAAATGAGCGGCGCGTCTTCAAGGGACTGAGGAACTTTGCTTATAGTTTAGTCGATGAAACCAAGTTAGCAGGGTTCATAGACGAGTTAGTTCCGCGAAAGACTCCGCACACCTTCTTCAAAGGAGAGCGGTTTGTTATGGAAGCTCCCCACTACACCTTTGCTAGCAACAGTCACCCATTTACGTCACTGCCCATCATTGCTGAGGGTTTGCGTAATTCCGACAGTAACGAGCTGCTTTTTGCAGTGGACCGCTGGCAATACGTGCAATGCACTCTTCGTCGCGCAACGAGGATGTTGCAATTATCAGCCGAAACGGGTGGTGAGCGTGGTAGCAATACCGACTCGCTGAGTGCTTTACAAACGTCTCTTCTTAGAGAGGTGGGAGCTGATATTGATCGTCGGCGAACAATGGGGATTAATGTTGTCGACCCCTTCGGTGACCTGCGACAGAGCTGTCATGTTCAACTGATGAGTGGCCAAGCGCCTGTGGTTGTGCTATCATATACCTGTGCACTTCCCGATAATAAGAGTTACTAGTACGAAGACAGACTTTGTTCCCTTGCATAGCAAGTTTGGTCTCGGGTATAGACCATCGTCTTAAGGCTCATATGCTTCGGCGGTATACTTGGGTTGGAAGGAAGGGTAAAGTAGATTGCAGGCCTTACACGCGCCAACGACTCTTTCATTGCAGTATGCGGGTAGGTCAATGAGCGGCGCATATTGAGGTTTTTTATATTTTCGTAATAATTTTTTCCTGTATATTTATCGCATTCCCAAACACCATATTCGTTCTTATAAGGTCTCTTTCCAATAACAGGTGGTATTTCCAATATGAAATTAATAAAGTTTTCAAAACAGTCTTCTCCGAATCCATCACATAAACCAATTTAGAATTGTGTAAGCCCCAAGCATAAACATTTAGTATCTGTTGATGTGGTTTGACAGAAGTCTCAAAATCAAAACTATAACATCTTTCACCACCGGTTAATTCTTTGGATGAGTTCTTATCACTTGAGAACATAAACTTTGTGTTATCCTTCTGCTTGTGGTTTCCGTTCTCATCTCTAATATTAACTGAATGACTGTTGACATACGCTAACGCATTCGGATTACAAACGTGAGCTTCTCGTTTCTTTTCGTCTCGAGGAAGAACCCTTAAACAATCCTTGCAGGTTATATCTTTATAATATTTACTATTAATTACTAGTACGTAGTGACCCCATTCATTTACACTGTTCTTTGGTATGTCTTCCATAATTTCACAACAGAATGTTAACAACTCACATGTGTCTGAGAACCCTTCTAACTGATAGACTATTTCTTTCTTAAAGTTATAAACAATTAAATTAATCTTAAAGTATTCCGCCACTTTTCCTAACTCTTCAGGTGATAATGTTTTCTTTCTTTGCAACCCACTCTTGTCCCTGATTGTGTTACAGTTTACCCTATTACTAGTTAGTATTTTCTTTTTCTTGCAGAACTCAACTATTGCTCTGATTCCACAGTTATTACCCTTTGCAGGCGGGTCAATAACTTTAGCCCATCCAAATGCGGCGAGTGAGTTAATCCTCTCCTTGATTTAGTATTACAACCACCGTTGGTTATGTCCAAATCTTTAGCAAAAACAATCGCAAATCCAACTAGTAAAAGCTCACCGTATGATAAACTTTCTAAAGTGTTTCTTATCTCTGCTAGTAGGTACTCCTCAGAAAACAAACTAATTCGTTCAAAGCTTGTCGTAATATTCTTATACATTATTTTCCAAGTTGATATTCCATTGTCTCTGGCAACCTGAAGATTAACTGATAATCTTAAACTCATTTTTGTAAAGTCACCCTTAAACTCAGTTATCTTCTTGACAATAAACTCAACATATCGTTCTAGGTCTATCTCAACGTTAAACTGCGGAAAATACGGTGAAGGATTAATACTATCTCGAAATACAGGAACTCCAACCTTATCCTCAAGATTAATAACTACTTGTTTGAGGTTATCTGCTGTAACTCCGAATAAACTTTTATTTGGTTTTCTTACCCAAGGTTCCATTGTTGGAATCTCAAATGATACAGTCTGAGTATTCTGTTGTGAAGCTGTTGGTTGTTGAGCTTCTAGTCTCTTCCCTTGAATTACTTTACTCTTCAACTCAGAAATGTTAAGTTTAGTTATTCCACCCCTAATAAATCCGCTTTGTTTCAATTCTTTCGCAAGCTTTACTAGTTGATTCTTCTTCTTCGGAAGCGATGCTTGAATTCTATTTCTATCTATTTCTTCATTTATTATATCTCTGATTTCATCCTGTAGTGGTAAGAGTTTATTAATAAGTTGGCCTCTTGACATTTTTGAAACCGGTCCTTGTACAACTCCAAACGATTTGAATCTCTTCGCAAACCGTCGTAAATCGGCTAGTGACACTAAATTAACATTCTTAATACTAACCATTCTAAAAATTTCTGAGTATACTATAAGAGATATTTTATAG